>CAUYPO010028983.1:0-12895 GCA_963574435.1 Cheirogaleus major
CCCAGCTACTCGGGAGGCTGAGGCAGGAGGATTGCTCGAGCCCAGGAGTTTGAGGTTGCTGTGAGCGAGGCTGACGCCACGGCACTCACTCTAGCCCGGGCAACAGAGTGAGACTCTGTCTCAAAAAAAAAAAAAAAAATCACAAGGTAGACTTTAGTGTATTTTCTTCTTAGGTTAGTGTACAATAATACATAGATATCTTAGTATAAGTTATTTTTCATATTATGTTAATAACCTGCCTGACTTCCAGAATATTTTAGATTGAAGCTAGAAGACAAAAAAAGTTCAGTGTTTCTAATTTAATGTTTAAATATTAATGGTTCCACTTAGGGAGAACCTCCTCATTTCTATTAAAAGGCATAATTGTTTTTTTGGTTTTTTTTTTTTTTTATAAGAAGAAAGTGTCTTTAAAACTATTTTTCCCTCCAAGAAATATAATAAAGTTATGTTCTCATAGCAAAGTTCTCTATATAAATCAATTTAAATGATATGAAAACATAAATCTGAAGACTAAGAAAAAAATAGGTGGTAATAGGTAAAGAGTTAACGGGGGTGGCAAAAATTTATTGTTTAATTTATGAATTTAAAAACTGCTTTAAATCAAAATCTTCAGGTATATTGATATCAGTTCCATCAGGCCTTAAACAAAAAATGAGTACCCACTTTTCAGAGTCAACCACTTGAATGAGGTATAATAACAGTCAGAAAGTATTATAGTGTTTTTAAAATAATAGGTTTATTGAGATATGATTCAGATACCATAAAGTTCACACTTTTAAAGTTTAACTTCAGTGAAATAATATGGTTTTAAAGGGTGCTAAGTTAAAACAGAAAGCCTTATTAGTGCTTCTGAGTAATACAAAAGGATCCCTTTACTCAAAACATTAGTATTCAGTTCAGTGTTCTATGTCTATGTATAAAAGAAAACTCTTTTAAGCGGTCAGCTTTACTATTTTTCTTTTTTAATCTTGTTAGATACTAGTTTGAAGGAAACTTTCTAAAATGATTTCTCATCTTGATTGATTAATCTTTTCAAAACATATTTGGCCAGTATTAATAAGGAACAAGGACAGATACATAAATATAATCCCACATACTATTTTAGGATTTATATTTTAGAATTTTAGAGTGATATTTTCCCTTATGTTGAACTCTAAACACAGTTGGAAGAGTTAGTTCAGTGTCAGTAGTTTGGGGAAATTTGTTTAACTTCTCTGAGCTTCTGTTTAATGAAGAGGTTGAGTTCAATGATCTTAAATCTTTTCCACTTCTGGAATTCTGTCATCTAATAAAAGGTATATAATTAAAATACTTGCCTCTTATTTCCTTTACTTGATAAAAGTAAGAAGTTAAAACTTAAGTAACCAGGAAGAGGAAAATAAGTAATGAACCAAGTATTTGAATGATGTCCTTTTCAGGAAAATTGGATATCCCTAATAGCCCCAGTTTCTGACCCTCCAATGGACAAACAGAAAATAAGGGCCTGGTATTCACTATGCGACTTCCTCTCAGTCCTTGATCCTCCTCCTCTGTGTGCTGTAATGGAAAACACACTGCACTGGGAGTCAGTATACCTGAGTTCTAATTCTAGATTTCTCACTAACCTACTATGACTTTGAATGTCTGCTCATTAAGCAGCTCGAGTAGGTTAAATGGTCTTTAAAGTTCTTTCTAACCTTATTATTATGAAATTGTTATTCTTGTGAGTCCTCAGGTGCTTAATTGGCAGCTACTCCTGTTACTTTATCCTATAGCCTTGTCATTGCTAGCTTTAGCCCAAATCCTTTAGCTGTCACCAACAATGCTGCTATTCAGCTAAGAGCAATAGCGCAGCCGCAAGAGTTGTGACGATGCCACAAATGTTCATTCTCTTAATTTCTTCATTCCTATGAAGTATGTACAACTAAGTCTGTTATAAAGAAAAAAGCTTTTATGAGTTTACTAACATTTAGAGTCAATCTGGAGTAGATGGAGCTTCCCTTCTGGGTCATACCCAGTGCTTATCTAGGACTGATTGGAAGAAACTATGAGGCAGTATGTTGCTACCTGTATGGTTGAAATCGTCTTGTGCCCCTGGAAGAGAACCCACGGACAGTTTGCCTTGCTCTTTCCTGGTGAATGTTGAGATTCTCAGAAAGCTCTTTTACCTTTCCAAAAGACTAGAAGCTGTTGTACAAATGACTGTTAGCTGCCAGAAGTGACTGCTGTCTTCCTTCTCAGTGGAAAAAGGTGTATTTATTGTCACTATAACGTTTAACCTCACGTTCATATTAGCTCCTGTAGCACCTCACTTACGCTTGCAATAGTTTATGTTTGGGACAGTTATACTGTAGAAACATGTAATTCCTTGAACATAGTAGGTACCCAACAAATATTTACATTTAAATCTGCAACCATTTTAAATGGGGTAAAACATTACTCTGAAGATTTTAGCATGAAGTCTAATCATAAATAACTGAATCATATGGCGTTTAGAATTCCGATTCATCTTTTCAGCCATTAGTCTATTTCTGAAACTAAGCAAAGACAAATTTCAAGAAAAATAGTGATTTGCTCTTGAATAAAACTATACACATTTATTCCATGCTGTAACTATATGTAGCATTTCATCAGAATGACCGATTTCAGAAAATAAAATGAGCCACTCTTGATGTCTGGAGAAATAAACTTGTGATATTTAATGGAAAAGAAACATTACATATCTATTTAACATCAGTTCATTAAAATGTTAGTGGTATAATGTATTCCAAACTTAGTCAACAATATGCTAGGTGGAATTACTATAGCATGATAAATGATTTAATAAATTCATTATTTACGATTGAAATTTTAAAATACCTCAGCAGTTATTTTTCTAACAGATAAAATTAAAACACATAAAATAAGCTGAGAATATAGATCTTACTATAACATTAAAAATGACCAAAAAACTTAATTTTAAATATAAATTAGTTGACATTGTCTCATTCTAAGATCAGATCCTTAGGCATGATGGAACATTTCATATCACTCCAACTTTTTTTTTTTTAACTTCTGGACTTTGTAGATATGGCATTCGCCCTGAAAATGTGATTATATATGGCCAAAGTATAGGGACAGTACCATCTGTGGACCTTGCTGCTCGGTATGAGAGTGCTGCTGTTATTCTTCATTCTCCTTTGACCTCGGGAATGCGAGTTGCTTTTCCTGATACCAAGAAGACCTACTGTTTTGATGCATTCCCAAAGTAAGTAATAATATTCAAAATAGTTTTAGACCAAGAATTTTTGAAGGAATTTTTTTCCATCATACAGCTGACCAGTCATGAGGCTGAAATATTTGAGCAGTGGTAATTCAGATGAAAAGTGCTAAGGGCTTTATGCCACTGCACTAGTACTGGAGACAAGGGGATGAATTTCAGAAATAAAATTGACAGAACTGAGTGTCATACTGGATTAGGTATGCGAAAAAGAAAAACTTGAATATGACTCCCAGGTTTCTGCCTTGAGCTGCTAATGGATGATGGGTACCATTCAGTGAGACACATAATACTGGAGGAAGGAAATAGGTAGAAGGGAAAAGGAGTGAATAATATCTAATTTATAAAAGAAATTAATTACAAAAAAGTTGAGTCCTTATAGAGTGAGTATTGCTGCCACAAAGTCTGCAAACATACTGTATTAGATAAATTTGAAAGAAAGGCATCTACTTCTTCATGCTTCTCAAAACAGGCGGTAATTCCCACCTGCTCCTTGTCATAGTTGGAAAAAAATTGATGGCCTTTTCTAAAAGAAGGAGAAAGCAAGAAAAGAGAAAAGTTGACAGATTTCAGTCTTCTTTCCTTTCCCCAATTGGCAGCAATGCAAAGAATTTCTTGTTTGGGGTTAGGTTTAGATAGTGTTTTAAATAATCGTAGGTATATGCATTATACTGTTTCTATGTAGCTGAATGGTAGAAATGATAGGGAAATATTTGAGGTGATACTGTTGCCAACTTATATCTCTGTCTACCTCCCTCTTTCATTTCTGGGGCATCAATAGACCAACATGAACAATAAACTATTTGAAAAAATTTTCATACATATTTTGAAACAAGGTCTCGCTCTGTTCCCCCAGCTAGCGTGCAGTAGCATCAAAAATTATATATTTTTATTTTTTACTTAGGTTTTATTGTAACAGCAGATAGTATACCCAAGTATTTTTTCCTTACCAAATACAGACTTAACTGATTTCATTGATTTTATTCAAGATTTCATTCTCATTTTGTGTGTGTGGGTTTTTTTTGTTTTTTTGTTTTTTTTTTTTTTGAGACAGAGTCTCACTCTGTTGCTGTGGCTGTCAGCCTACCTTACAGCAACCTCAAAGTTCTGGGCTCAAGCAATCCTTCTACCTCAGCCTCCCAAGTAGCTGGGACTATAGGCATGCGCCACCATGCCCAGCTAATTTTTTCTCTATATATTTTTAGTTGTCCGGCTAATTTCTTTCTAATTTTTTTAGTACAAACGGGGTCTCACTCTTGCTCACACTAGTCTCAAATTCCTGACCTCGAGTGATCCTCCCTCCTCTGCCTCCCGGAGTGCTAGGATTACAGGCATGAGCCATCTCAACCAGCTGTCATTTTGTGTTTATAATCTCTCTCTCTAAGGATTCTTTAAAAGAGTCGATTATTTGTAAGGTTTCTTCTCTATGTAGTTTCCTCCAAGTTGCCTTTTTAAAAATTGTTTGTTTTGATCCCTATCTTATTTGAAGTATTCTCCTCTGAAGTCTGATAATTCTTGGTTTTCTATTCACATGTAAGAGTGAGAGGCTAAAGAGCTGATCTGATATAATCTCCAAAGAAGGCTCTTTCTAAAACTCCCTCTTGGAGGATGAAAGCCTGGCTACCAGCATTCTAGGAGTCAAGTAGGGAATGTGGGTTCATGGCAGCCAGTAAATTTATGTTTTCTTGATCTCTGTGATACCCTAGCCATAAAGTCTGGCAGTCTCCTAGTCCACATACATCCCCAGTCTGAGGAAGGGCAGTTACCCAGCTCTGAAAGAGGCAGAAGAAGCTGGGCACAGTAGCTCATGCCTACGATCCCAGCAGTTTGGGAGGCTGATGTGAGAGGAGAGGATTGCTTGAGGCCAGGAGTTTGAGACCAGCCTGGGCAGCAAAGCAAGATCCTGTCTCTACAAAGAATTTAAAAATTAGCCATGTGTGGTGGCACATGCCTGTAGTCCTAGCTACTGGGGAGGCTGAGGCAGGAGGATTGTTTGACCCAGAAATTGAAAGTTGAAGTGAGCTGTGGTCACACCACTACACTCCAGACAGAGAAACCCTGTCTCAAAAAATAAAAAAAACCGGCCTTCATCTCCATGACAATTCATTCCTTAGCCTTCTGGAGTATTCTTTGGTATAGATTGGGTTGGTTCTTTACCTTCTACCTGCTTAAAATTGTGTTTTTTTCTATCCTTTAATCAATTCTCACACATTCATCTGCTTTCCAGCTCCAGAATTTCTCCCTGTTTTTATGTTTTATATACTGAAACAAGAACAAAAAACAAAACATTTTGCTGTCATTTTCATAGGAGAGAGAAAGAATATAATACGTATAGAAAGTGATGTGCTCCTTAGTTTCCTCTTCTCCTTGAAACCTAAGTTTTTCTATGCTCAGAGTCAACATTGTAGAAAGCTGTGCAGCAGTGACAGCGTTGAATGATTCCACCAGAACAGATAATCTTAAGATAAGGAGTATATAAATGGCAACTTTTGAATCTTACTGGATATCCAAGAGGCATCATCCCTTCTGAACTGATTCATACAGTCATGATGTCTGAATTATCTAATGTGGCACAAGAAAATTTGTTTTATGTTCCTTTACACAGTTAATTTATTGAGTTTCCCCCCTTCCTTTTTCCCTACAGCATTGACAAAATCTCTAAGATAACCTCCCCAGTGTTAATAATTCATGGGACTGAAGATGAAGTCATTGACTTTTCACATGGCCTTGCATTGTTTGAGCGTTGCCAAAGACCTGTGGAGCCTCTATGGGTTGAAGGAGCAGGTCACAATGATGTGGAACTTTATGGACAGTACCTTGAAAGATTGAAACAGTTTGTGTCACAGGAACTGGTAAATTTGTAAAATATTCTGTAAATTTGCATACTGGGTTTTCTTTTCTTGCTGAACTGTACTCTTTGGTAAATAACATAAAACCTGAAGGTTTTGTTTGCAAATCATGTCAGTTGCCTTCATAAATGTACAGGTAATGATTTGTTAACAGACTTAATGAAGGTTTTAATTACCAGAACTAGAACTGGAAATAACAGTATCATGCAGTCAGGCTGTGTAATTTATATTTTTTCTGTGAAGTTTTTTTTAAACATCAAAATGAGTACTGTATGAAATTTTAATTCTATAAAATCAAGTGCTGTAAAAGTATTGCCAAATGCTTTTACATATTAGAAACAAATTTATAAATATTTTTAAAACATCTCAATGAAACAAATCTTATCCTGGTATACAAATGTAATATTCTTTTGAAAAAAAGCTGTATATCTAAAGCAATTCAAGTACTCAGAATAAACTTTAAAAAAAAATTAAAAACGTGCAAGTTCACCAGAGTTAACCTAAACCCTGTTGTACAGGGATAAAGGTTTAAATGGTTATTTTATTGTAATATACATCAGATTTTCTGTATTTACTATACATTTATCCCTCCCAAAAATGATGTAAGTCTTAATTTTTATGCCTATCTCTTAATTTACCAATTAGTTACCTTGTACATGAGAAGTCTATGATAGCACTGACTTTTAACTAGTTTTGATTTATAAGTTTGGTACTGTTAGGCAACTACTTAAAATTTTCATTTTGGTTATTTAAAATGTATTTAGAGCTTCAAGAATGATTTTTATATGCAATTTTCTTTTAAATTTCGACTAACCTCATGGAATTGCAATAGTCTTCATTATATTAAAACCTGGAAGTCCATTAGTTGCTCTTCAAGACCACAAACAGACTGGCTATTTGGTCCTTTTTTCACTTTGGCTATTTTTAAGAATAGGAACTCCTGAGGCAGAAGGATCACTTGAGCCCAGGAGTTTGAGGTTGCTGTGAGCTAGGCTGATGCCATGGCACTCTAGCCCGGGCAACAGAGTGAGACTCTGTCTCAAAAAAAAAAAAAGAAAGAAAGAAAAAAAATAGGAACTGTTGTTTTGGATTACTGTCTGAGAATTACATGGCTTCACTCCTGGATAAAGGAGATAAGAAAACATTTAATTGTAACTTTTATATTAACCAATATAGTAAAAAACAAAGCTCTCTCACACACACACACACAAAAACTAAGTTGCCTTTCCTTGAATGAACCCTGCCTGAATAAAACAATGAAAGAAAAATAAAAATAAAATTAACGGTATGTAGTCTAATTTGTAAATGAATGAATATCGAAATAATACACACTGTGGATATATTTTAAGGCCTTATGTAGTTTTAATTGTTCTGCTTGTTCTGTGGTTATGTCTAAGACTATAGTATATGATTCTCTTCAAAGTATATCAAGTATTGTGAATGCTTTGGTTCAGATGTGTCAAATTAACAGTAAAACAAAAAATATACCACTCTGCTGTGTTTGTTTGTTTGTTTTCTTCCATGCTTCCCTCCCTGAAGTTAGAAAGAGTGAAAAAAGTTACCATTCATCTTTATAGGACATAGTGCTAAAGTTTCCTAATTTTCTTTTATTTTTATTTTTTATCTTTTTATTTTTTAATTTTTATTTATTTGAGATAGAGTCTCCTGAGGTTGCCCAGGCTATATTCACACTCCTGGGACTCAAGGGATCCTCCCAGCTAAGCCTCCCAAGTAGTTGGGATTATAGGTATAAGTGTGTGCCACTATGCCTGACTTTAAAGTTTCCCAAATTTTATCATCACTTCTTTTGAAGAGGTTTTTCTTCCTTAAGATTATCTTGTTACCTATACAGTTTATTCTTTGTACAGCATACAACCCAGGGCTTACCTAAATGTTTTCTTTGATTACCTAGGGAAATGTATATATTGATTATGCTAAATTAGTATTTATCCCTTCTACACATAGTTATTGAATCATACAAACCCCTGTGCTAGGTAAAGACAGACATAAACCATGTCCTCATAGATTTTATAGTGTAGCTTAGGGAGACAGACACCTCATTGTACAAGTATTACTATTTTGATAAGGGCCGAAGGAGATTTGCAGGGCCTTTGGCCTGCAAACAGGTAAAAGGTACAGATAAAGGGTACATTTGCATGGGGGGGCAGAGCAAGGAATAGTACCCCAGAAAGTGGTATTCGAACTGAGCTTTGCAGGATGACTAAAAACTGGCCACATCTGGGTGGTTCAGAGGAAACATTCCTGGCTGAAAAGAATGAATAGTATATGGAAGCCTATAGGAAGGAAGGTGTGTTTGAAATGCATGAAGACTGATCAGAGGTCAATAGGAAAGGTTAGCATAGGGATGCAGCTGGTGCAGGTTAATTAGGAGCACGAGAATAAGTGGCATCAGGCCGGGTGAGGCTACTTACACTGCAATCCTAGCACTCTGGAAGCCTGAGGTGGTAGGATGACTTGAGGTAAGGAGTTCAGGACCAGCCTAAGCAACAGCGAGACCCTGTCTCTGCTGAGAAATAGAAAAAAATTACCTGGGCAACTAAAATTAGAAAAAAAAGTTAGCTGGGTGTAGTGGTGCACACCTGTAGTCCCAGCTACTGGGAAGGCTGAGACAGGAGGACCACTTAAGCCCAGGAGTTTGAGGTTGCTGTGAGCTAAACTAATGCCATGGCACTCCAGCCCAGGCAACAGAGCGAGAGTGTCTCAAAAAATGAGGTGGCATCATGGAACCTTGATCTTTATCATAGAAACAATTGAAAGTCATTGATAGAAATATGAAACTGTCAAGTATAGATGAAAAAAATCTGGAGATCTTATTAATAGCTTGCTAGAAATAACATAAGCCAACTGTTTAGAAACTGATCTAATTTTAGGGTGCTGAAAAATACATCATGGAGAAATAATGTCAATGTACAAAATGCTGGTCAAACTGCATCTGCAAAAATTAGTATCATTGCAGGATACAATGAAAAGATATTTGCCAATTAGAGCAAATTCTGAGGTGTTTTACCAAGTTGGAAAAGGGCCCATAAACTGAAACCCAAAGACTAGATAAAGGGTGTGACTAAGGAATGATAGCTGTTTTTTAAATATTTGAGAGCAATATACAATTATTCTCAGGCTCTCAGAGCAGAACAAGGTGAAAGTTACAAAATAGCAGATGAGAGCTCAATATAAGAAAGAACTTTGTGGTTATTTGTCCATCAAGAAAAGGGATTGCCTTCTAAGGATTAATATCTTACCACTGGAAGTGGAACAGAAGCTGACATCTGTCATAGGTGCCACAGAAGAAACTCCAGATTTAAATGGGAGGTTGAACTAGTTGTTCTGTGTATGAGGTCATGTTAAGCTTTTATATTCCGCTCAGATTTCTCCTACTTACTCTGAGCATCATTTGCCGTATGGGTTTCTGGAAACCATATACTGTAGAAGCATTGATTTGGCAGCCAGAGCCAGGCTTTTTTGTCAGGTGACACTAATTAGATCTGCAACCTTGGGCAGGTCATTTCTCTGGACCTCAGATTCCTCAACTAGATAGCCAATGGAACCAATTGAGTAATATAATCCCTTACATTTCTAATGTAATATGAAAATCTCTTAGCCATACTCACATGTAATGACTCCTATCAATTTTTAAGCTTGGCTAGAGTAGCCCCAGATAGCTTGTTCTGATATTTGGCTTTTTGTGCATATTAACCTGGTACAACTTGGATGGTAATATGAATCCTCGGAAAATGGTCTGCAGTGTACATAGCTCCCGCCATATCCTGCAAGTACAAAAAACAGAATAGTACGTAAGATTTCATAAACTAGTTTATCATATTCACACTTTTACAGATTTCCAACTTACACAAATTTACCAGTTCTGTATCCTACCTAGGAATAGATAGATCACGGTAGATTTTTTTCTTGATGACATCTATAAATATAGAAGCTTGATACATGAATTTGAGAAATTATAGACTGGCAGCAATTGACATGTAAATGGTGATATTGTTTGTATCTAGATATTCTGCATGATAAAACCTTGAGCAATTTTTCATCAATTAGTGAAAACCAGATAAACATTTAAGTTCTAAAAACTTTAAAGATGATACAGCCTAAGCCCTTCATTTTACAGGTGCAGAAACAGAAGTGATTTTCTCACGGTCTGTTATCTTAATTGGCAACAGTGGCACTACATCCCATTATCTTGACCAAATTTATCTTCAGTAATATACCAGTGATCCTTTTGAATTATAATAGGGCATAATCTTGTTTATTTTTCCAATAATTTCTAGTTTCTTCCTTATTGCTTATTCATTGAATAGTAAACTGGAATCTTTAAAATAGTTAACGTTAAGGCCGGGCGTGGTGGTGGCTCACACCTATAATCCTAGCACTCTGGGAGGCCAAGGCAGGAGGATCGCTGGAGGTCAGGAATTTGAGACCAGCCTGAGCAAGAGCAAGACCTCATCTCTACTAAAAATAGGAACAAATTAATTGGCCGACTAAAAATATATAGAAAAAAAAAATAGCCGGGCGTGGTGGCGCATGCCTGTAGTCCCAGCTACTCGGGAGGCTGAGGCAGTAGGATTGCTTGAGCCCAGGAGTCTGAGGTTGCTATGAGCTAGGCTGACACCACAGCACTCTAGCCTGGGCAACAGAGTGAGACTGTGTCTCAAAAAAAAAAAAAAAGTAGTTAACACTAATTCATTTTAGTAGGCACACTAACAGCATTTTAGTTGTGTTAAAACCTAGTGAGTGGTAGGGCACAGTGGGTCATTCCTGTAATCCTAGCACTATGGGAGGGGGAGGCCAGAGGAACACTTGAGCTCTGGAGTTCAAGACCAACCTAAGCAAGAATGAGACTCTATCTGTACCAAAAATAGAAAAATTAGCTGGGTGTGGTGGCAAGTGCCTGTAGTCCCAGCTGCTTGAGAGGCTGAGGCAGGAGGAAGTTTGACTCTGTCTCAAAAAAAAAACAACACACAAACCTAGTGAGGATGGTAACATTGTCACATGAATACACAGTTGAGTTATTTATTTCAGCAGCCTGTTACTACGAATTGTAAGGTACAGAGACTAAGCAGTTACACTGAAAAAAGCATCAAAGTCGTTATTACTAATTGGCTTTTAGTTTGTTGCTTTGGTTTAAAATAAGCTATGTATTCAAACACTATAATAGCATGTTATATTCTGATAATGTACACCCCAAATATCCAGTAACCAAAAAAAGTAAATTTATGCATATGATATTTGGAATTAGGTTTTGAGTTATAACTTAGAGAATGAACATAGAAGGCATTTGTGTAACACATCTCTAAATGGATTATGCCTCTGAATAGTTGGATGAGTAATGCTGAGGAAGGAAACAAACACCTCTATCCTGGAAATGACCCATTTGACATTAGAGTTTTGTTTTGTTTTTAATTAAAGAATAGAGTCTTTATAAATGTCAATAACATGAAAGCTATTAAACTTGTTATTACATATGAAGCCAGATGGACTTTAAATGATTTTACTTCTCTTTATTTCCTCTTGTAGGGTATTACTAAATTTGCATAATACAATTATAACACTTCTTAAGTTTTAATATTAAAAATGTGTTTATTTGTTTTGAGACAGGGTCTGCTCTGTCTCTCAGGCTAGAGTGCAGTGCCATCATCATAGCTCGCTGCAACTTCAAACTCCTGGGCTCAAGTGATCCTCCTGCCTGAGCCTCCCAGGTAGCTGGGACTACAGGCATGTGCCACCATGCTTGGCTAATTTTTTTTTTTTTTTTTGTAGAGACTGGGTCTCTTGCTCAGGCAGGTGCTCACTTGCTCAGGCTGGCCTCAAACCAGCCTTTGCCTCCCAAAGTGCTTTTATTAAAGGTATGAGCCACCGTGCTCAGCCTTATTTTAATTTTTAATCCTCATTTTCACAACAGCAAGGGGACAAAAAGTTTTAATAGTGTGCTTTAAGAAATGAGATTCTGGGCCGGGCATGGTGGCTCACGCCTGTAATCCTAGCACTCTGGGAGGCCGAGGCTGGCGGATTGCTCAAGGTCAGGAGTTTGAAACCAGTCTGAGTGAGACCCCGTCTCTACTAAAAATAAAAAGAAATTAATTGACCAAATAAAAATATATACAGAAAAAATTAGCCGGGCACGGTGGAGCATGCCTGTAGTCCCAGCTACTCGGGAGGCTGAGGCAGTAGGATCGCTTGAGCCCAGGAGATTGAGGTTGCTGTGAGCTAGGCTGCTGTCAGCTAGGCTGACTCCATGGCACTCACTCTAACCTGGGCAACAAAGTGAGACTCTGTCTCAAAAAAAAAGAAACGACATTCTGAGCCGGGTGCGGTGGCTCGCACATGTAACCCTAGCACTCCGGGAGGCCAAGGTGGGTGGATCACTCAGGGTCAGGAGTTCGAAACCAGCCTGAGCAAGAGCGAGACTGCGTCTCTACCATAAATAGAAATAAATTAATTGGCTAACTAAAAATATATAGAGAAAAATGAGCCGGGCATGGTAGCACATGCCCGTAGTCCCAGCTACTCGGGAGGCTGAGGCAGAAGGATTGCTGGAGCCCAGGAGTTTGAGGTTGCTGTGAACTAGGCTGACGCCAGGGCACTCTAGCCAGGGCAACAGAGTTGAGACTCTGTCTCAAAAAAAAGAAAAAGAAACCAGATTCTGGCTGGGCGTGGTGGCGCACGCCTCTAATCCTAGCACTCTGGGAGGCCAAAGCGAGCAGATCTTTTCAGCTCAGGAGTTCCAGACCAGCCTGACCAAGAGGGAGACCCTGTCTCTACCAAAAACAAAAAATTAACC
>CAUYPO010028984.1:0-65176 GCA_963574435.1 Cheirogaleus major
AATTTCTTTCTATATTTTTAGTAGAGATGGGGTCTCGCTCTTGCTCAGGCTGGTTTCGAACTCCTGAGCTCAAACGATCCGCCCACCTCGGCCTCCCAGAGAGCTAGGATTACAGGCGTGAGCCACCGCGCCCGGCCAAAACACGGTTTTTGTTGGTTTTACATATCAGGATTGTGGGTTAAATTACATTTGGGAAAAGATTTACATTGCTCAAACAAAATTTTTTTTTTTTTTTTTTTTTTTTTGGCAGGTGGTTGGGGAGGAAGACCACTGGACCATTGGGCTAGGCGGTCTCAGAGGCCCTGTCTGCCAAGGGAGCCTGGGAATGACAAGGCTCCTCCAGCTCTCTGTCTGTCCAACTGCCAGCACCCTGTGGGGAGGGTGACAGATAATATCTTTAGGGTCTGGACTGAGCCTTCAGGCACTAGGGACTTGTACTGAGCCAGCATGGATTCAGGGGAAATACTTGTGAATATTAAAAGACAAACCACAACACAACAATAATAACCAATTCCCGGGCCAGCCCTCCCCCTCACCAGCCCTCGGTGGGCCCTGCCTTGCTCTCTGTCCATCCCTAACTCACCTTGGGCACAGGTGAGACCCTTACTGGTTTAGCTGATGGGAGGGGCACCCTGAGACCAGCAAAGGGCCTCTTTGGGGTGACTGGGGCACTTCCGTCTTTCAAGGGCTCTTCAGAAAGGGATGCAAGTTGCTGGAGTAGGGGGCGCTGGATAGGGAGGGGTCCCGATTCCTGCCTCGCCCCTGGCCACAGCTCAGTGCTGAAATGCCCCTCTCCATGGAAACACTCTAACGCTTCTGGGCTCACAAGACACTTGAAGGCAGCCACCCTCTGTTAAAGCTGGGCAGGAAAGGACGCTGAGAGGCCAAGAAACATCTCCAAGGAAGTCTTGTTCTGAGAACACCAGCTGGGGGAGAGCATGCCAAACTCACCCCACACACTGACTCACACCGGGGTCTGAGAGCCCTGGAGGTAGGGGCAGCGACTGTACTCAGTAGTGCTCAGGAAAGATGCTGTTAGATGCAGGAATCGTCTCGGCTCTTATGTCTCCATAGTTCCACGAAGATTTTAAGATCGCTTTAACTTGGAATTGGTTGCCCCATTTTTCCCTCTGGCTCCTCCCCACCCAGGTGGACACTTCCTGGGATGGCTGGGACGGGAGGATGGAGGGGCAGTCCTCGGGCCCCATCTGCTCTTAGGACAGTGTGGTCACCCTGCGGTCAGCCCATCTTGGAGCTCCCGGCCCCTCCTGTCTTCTTTGGAGGGAGCTGAAAATGGGTAATTTTGCTTGTTCAATCAAAATGGTCACATTTACATGAGAGTGGAGGAGGGACGGGATGGATTCTAAATTCAGTCCTGGGCTGGGCTCTTTCCCAGGCAATTTGGGATCAGACTTTGTCCTTCTAACCCCTCTCCCGATTGCTGCCACCATCACACCTCTTCATGAGTCTTACTTTCCTTGTCTGAGAAATGGGATGATTAGGCTGTTGTGAGATTCGAGTGCTGCGCAGTGCGTGTGGGTGCTGGTGCTCCGGGTACAGATGCGCCCGGCTGTGCAGGTGGGGTGGAGGGCAGGGAAGGAGAGCTCGGTGATGGGGTGGCCAAGACCCACAGCACCTGCCCTGCTGGGTGCCCACCGGCATATTGGCGCCTCGACAGTCCTGGGCTGGTTGCTACCCATCTCCCTGCCTGCCTGTGGCTCTGCACTCCTCAAAGTGCCACCTGGATGATGGGAAGGGGCCTCAGAGCAGCCGGAACCTCACCTGCCCCTCCACAGGCCTTTCTCAGGTAGCGAGTGCGCCCTTGATCTGCTGAGCACTGCAGGAGAGAGTGACACCAGCTGGTCCGCCACCCGCTGAGCCCCACTAGGTGCAGGACCAGGGTGTCCTGCAAGGGAACTTGCTCCAGTCTGACGGCAGAGACCTGGCTTCTGCTCCTGGAAACTGCCAGTGTGATGGAGGACACACAGCCCTGGCTCCCCGTGATATGAGGGCTCCAGGTCATGCCTGGGAGGACTCCTAGGCTGATGAGAGACACGCGTCCTGCCCTCAGGGCGCTCTCAGCCTAAGTGAGAAGCAGCCCCTGCCCAGAGGAAGCCCCCAGTCTAATGGGGGAGCCAGAGTTGACGCCCTCAGGGATTTCCCAGTCTGATAGGACCTGGCTCTGGTCTCGGGACGTTCTCACAACAGGGAGCTTCTAATCTGCCTGCAAAGACACATCCTGCCACCAGGTGTCCCCACCGACAGGGGAGACAGTCCTGGTGAGAAGGGACAGGTCTATTACACACAGATAACACATTCAGCTGGGCCACAGGAGGACCCCCACTGAGCAGCGTGGACGGAGCTATATGACTTGGGCAAGTATCTGAACCTCAGTTTCCTCTCCTGTAAATGCGGTGGCTGTGAAGATTAGGGGAGGTGAAGGTACACAGAGTGAGTGGGACGGCCCCAGTGTGTGTGTGTGTGTGTGTGTGTGTTGGGGGGTGGGCGGGGTGGGGGCAAATAATCAGGAGTTGTCATCACGGAGAGGGGAAAGAGGGGGCGTACGGTGGCTGGGGCCAGGGTAGGGTGGTGGTTGGTGGGCTTCCTGGAAGCACCTGTGCATCTGCACCTGCGTGTGCAAAGGGGCAGGCACAGGTGGCCGTCCTCTGTCCTCTGCGGGGTGATCGATGTCGAAGCAGGACAGGCCCAGGCCAGCCTGGAGGGGACCATGATCTTAGCGAAGGAGGCTTGGCTGCCCCACAGGGGCGGCTCCATCTGCTTTTATTGTTTCTAACAGCAGCCTTGGGATTTGCACCTCCCAGCAGGCCTCGCACCTTAAGAAACCTGTATAGGGGTTTTGGGGGGCTCTTCAGGCTTCCAGCTTTGTGCCCCTCTACCTTGGCATCCCCCATCCACCTCCTGAGCTGGAGTCCTGCCTCCTGATGGATTACAGGCACTCACTGCCCCTCTTCCTCCATACTCCTCAAACTTCATTATCTTGGTGCCCAGACAATCTAACATCATTTGCCATTGGGTCAGATCCAACACTTCTTCTTCAAGTGACAAAATGCCTGCTGTCAGGTTCTGGCAGAGGCCTTCATGCAGTGGAAAGACACCTGGAGCCCGACAAGCCTGGGCGTGAATCCTGGCTCTAGCACTTAATAGCTGTGTGACCCTGGGCAAGTTAATTAACCTCTCTGGGCTTCAGCTCCACATCTGAAAAATGAATATGTTTGTTTGGTTATCATCTATTGGGCATCTACTATTCTAGGCCAAGATTTTTATATACGTTATCTAATTTAGCCCTTTTAAGTGGATAATATTTTTCAGACAATAATAGCAACAATGGCTACATAGGAATATCAGAATGAAGATTTGAGGGACTTGGCCAAGGTCACACAGTAGAGCAAGTGGTGGGGCTGGCATCTGAACCCACAGTCATCTGACTCACAAGGCTTTGACCACTCCGCATGCTACCGTTCCGTAACCAACACCAGTGGGCCTGCTGGGATTCTCAGGGTGGGTGACCTGCTGGGCCCAACCTAGAGCCTGGCACAGAGCGAACACCTAAAAACCACAAATCCTACAATGACTTCAACCCAGATGCTCTGGATTCTAGCAGGGACCTCATGTGACATTACCATGCACCCCATCAAGGGATGGGTACCAGGTAGTCAGTGCCAGGCCATGGTGTTGGAGGGTGGGGGGTTGCCAAAGCTGGGACCTGAGGGGCAAGGCCTCTAAAGGCAAGGACTCAGCCACCACCTGTGACCTTCCTGGGGAATGATTGGCCACAGTGGCTCACCCTTGAGAGGGAGGGCTGGGGCATGACAAGCAGAGAGGGTCAGGAGAGCAAGAGAAAGGCAGGTCCCCGCTGAATGGGCCAGAACAGGGGTGCTCATAGGACCCAGCTGCCCGGGAACATGGCCAGGACCCCTCCTTGGAGGGAGCTCCTGATCTTCCCAGGCTGTGGGGTCAGGGAGGCCAGGGTGCAACCCCTGCTCCATCACATTCCTGGGTGAGACAAGTGAAGGGGTCCCTCCAGATCACAGAGCTGCTAAGCAACCAGCTGGGATTCCAGCCCACTGCATGACTCAGGTCAGGCACTTTCTCTAGGCTCAGTTGCTGCCCCTATAAGCAGGCACAGAGAGCATCCTCTTCTTCCAGGGTGGGGCAGAGCCCCAGTACTACAGTGGTTTCTGGGTGGCTTACTCCCTCCTACCCCAACTCCCAGCCAGAGCCCACTGCTCCACCACCAACTCTGCCCTGGCCTGGCCAGCAGGACCCAGCAGAACTCAGAGAGAAGCTGTGGCTTGCAATTTTCTGCCCATTCCTGTCCCTTTGATCAAGGATGCCATTCCATACAACACCTACTGTGTGCCAGGCACTGCACAGCAAGTGGAAGGAGACCCAGCCCCCACCTGGGGAGGAGCAGATGATTCCAGATACAGATCATGCCATGCAGACCACGAGAGACAGAGAGGCAAGGGACAGCAGGGGGGCTTCCCACAGGAGGGGACATCTGACCGCAGACTGCAAGGACGTCGGGCTTGGATTGAACCAGGCAGGAGAGACATTGCAGATGAAAAGAGGAGCCCTAGCAAAAGCTCAGAGGAAGACAGGCCATGGGTATGATCAGCTCTTCATGGTGGCTGAGACCTGGGGTGCAGAAGGGGCATGGTGGAGGGGGGCAGGATAGGGCTGGCCTGGCAGAGGTCTTTGGAGTTAACTCATTGGCCACAGGGAGCCACTGAGGGGCTTTGGTTTGGGGAGAGGGGATGGATTGAATGAGGGGAGGGAGGAAGGCAGAGGGGGTACTATCATTTTCATGTGGGTAAGAGGTAAGGCGGATCAGAGTAAGGTTTCTAGAGGTGGCAGGAGCTGCTGAGCTGGCTTTCCTGGGGAGGCAGAGGGCAGAGATGGTGGGAGGACCAGGGTTGCCACAGCAGGGCAGGTCTGCCAGGCAGGGTCATGAGCAGGATACTGGATGGGGGGTGTGTGTTGGGGGGGCAGCCCCATTCTTGCCTCTAAAGAGAAAGGCTCCCGTTGTCAGCACTGGCTGCGGCTGAAACAAAAACTCAGCCAGGGGAGCCCAGAACCTGCCAGCCAGAAGGTTTCCCTCTTCCAAAGTTGCCCTCATTGAGCCACTCGGCCCACGTCACTTCTGGGCTCCTGGAGTGGTGTGTCACCTGTTATGAAGACCTAGATGATGGTCGGGGCCTTGGGTAATCACACAGCAGGTCCAGGGGCCAGACAATCCCCCCAGAGGAAAGGATGCAGCTGGTGGCTAGTACCATTATAAAAGAAATCGGTGCAAGGCAGAGGTTCAGAGTTAGGGATGAGTCACACGGATGCTTCCCGATGGATGGCCAGCTGTTGGCAACACCGGCATGGCCACACTAATCTCATTTTGGAAGAAGTGCCCCCTTTAACCCGATTGTTTTAACTGATTTTAGGACAAGTAGGGGGAGGGGGAGAGAGGGGGAGAGAGAGAGAGAGGGGAGCTTGTAAAGATGTGAATCCCTGTCTGGGTAGGAGGTGACCCGCAATGGCATGGAGAGGGAATTGTGGTTGGTTACTCTGAAGTGTCGCTAAGCCTGGAATTTGTGATCCATTTCTGCAGACCTCTTATCCCCACCCCACCCAGGCACTGCAGACTCCCCTCCCCTCCCCCACCCGTGTGTGAACCAGCACGAGCTCCATCCGACATGCTTTTCTCACTGTTTCCGCACACATCCCCGGTAGGTAGGTGCTAGCAGTGTCCCCGTTTTATGACGGGAACACTGAGGCTCAGGGAGGTGCATTCTTTTGTTCGAGATCACTCCCAGAGGGATGGTACTGAACCGGTTCCGGACACCTGGCGTGGGAGGACACCGGGCTGGGAGGTGGGCCGCGTGGAGGAGGAGTATACCGGGCAGGGGAGATCACCGGGTGGAGGGGAAGACTGATGGAGCCCCCGCGGACGGGGGCCAGGAAGACTTGGCGGGAAGCGCAGGCGCTCCCCTAAGGCGGCTGAGACCCTCGGGGAGGCTGAGACCCTCGGGGAGCGGAGGGGAAAAGCCAGCGGTGGGGAGAGGGATCATGAGCGGGAGCCAGAGGAGAGAGGCCAGAGCCGTCGGGGTTGCAGGGTGGGTACTGGCTCCGAGGGGAGGGCGCAGGTTCGCACCGGGCGCACTCAGCGCCTCCCTCACACCCCAGCCCCTGGGCGGCCTCGAAAGGGGCAGGCGGGCACTCCACCAGCTCTGCCTGCGGAGCAGGGAGTCTTCGAGGCTTCTTCCAACGGTGGCGGACTGGGTTCCCCAGCCTGAGAGACCACACGGAGACTCAGAGACAGAGAGACAAAGAGAGACCGGGTCCCAGAGGGAGAAAGCTAGTGCCAGGGAGGAGAGTGAGCGAGAGCCGGACCCGGGGAGGGCGGCGAGGGCGCGCGCCAGGCTGACTGTCAGGGCGCGGAAAAGTGAGCGTCCAGTGGCAGGTGGGCGGACGGGGAGGCCGGGAGCAGAGCCAGGAGCCGAGGGCAGACGCGGGGAGGAGCGGAGGCGGCGGACCGACCGGCGCACCGACCGACTGACGGGTCCGAGGGCAGAGAAGGAAGCAGCGTCCTCACCTCCAACCTCAGTCCCCCGCGCGCCCCGCCCCTGGGAGCGCCAGGTAGCTAGCCCACCTTTGTCCGGGCGCGCAGCCAGGTGCGGCGGAGGGCGGGGCCAGGGGCGGGCCGAGGCCGTGCCTTACCTGTCCGGCCGGCGGGGCGGGGGCCGAGGGGCGTGAGGCTGAGCGCCTGCGGGAGCCGAGCTCAGCCGAGGGCAGAGCCGCGGAGCGGGGACAGCGCGGAGAGGTGCGCGGGCGGCAGGAGGATGTGCCCAGGCTTAGCGGGGCTGGAAGGAAGCGGGAGGGGGCGGGCTGGAGGGAAGGGGGCGGGAGCGCGGGGAGGGGACAGAGGAGGGGCGGCGGGCGGCGGGCAGCGGGCTCAACCGCCCCCCGCCGAGGGGCAGCCCGGGGCCGGCCCGGCGCGCTCCCGGCCAGCTAGCCCTCGGCAGCTGCGCTCGGCGTTCGGGGCCCGCTCCCCAGAGGCCTAGCCGCCGCCGCCGCGAGGGCGCGGGGCAGACAAAGGAGGCAGACAAAGGCGGGCGCAGCCCAGCGGCCGTGCTGGCACCGGGCGAGGCGGGCCCGTTCCTCCCGGTGCGTAAGAGCCGCCTCGGCGCGGCCCAGGGCGCGTGGGACGGGAGGGGCGCCGACAGCGGTGGCGCATCTGGAGCGGCCCCGCGGGGAGCGGGCGACAAAGGACCGCGGCGGGGGGTCCCTGGCGGACCCCAACAATGGATCGAGGCTGCGCGCTCAGCTGCGGCAGCGTCTGGCCGGGCAGGGGCCAGCCGGTCCCCAAAAGGATTATTCCGCCTAGGCTGTCAAATGGGACGGAAGAAATGCCCAAGGCGGAGGAGGCGGGACAGGGAGCGGCGGGGCCTTTGTAGCCTCCGAAAGTGCGCGCGAGAGGGCGGGGGTGCTGTGCGGGCTTCTCAGCGAGGTCGCTCTGGGATGCGGGGTACTGGGGGTCTTCAAAGCGCTACCATGTCACCCGGGTCGCTGACGGTGCACCTGTGCCCCCCTTCTTGGTAGGGAAGGCAGAAAGACAACCCCTCCAACACACACACACACACACACGCACACACACACACACACACAAACACACACACACACACGCACACACACACACACGCACACACACTATCCGCCTCTCGCCACGACCGGCTCGAAGCTCCTCAGCCCGGCCCAACCTGGACAAAGCCAGCGCTCGGGCCGGCTCATCCATCACCACGCGGGGCGCCGTGTCCCGACGACCCTGGGAGTCCGAGAATGCTGGATTATGGGTCCCGCGGCCCCCATAACTCATGACCGGGTCAGCTGGGCCGCGGGCGAGGCAGAGATCAAAGAGCGATGGGGCGGGACTTCGGCACGTGGGAAGCGGCAGTCTCGCCCTGGCGCCCAGAGCTGGCCAGGTGGCTTCCATTTCCACTGTTTTGGTTTTTTCTTTCTCCAGAGTGTGGAAAATTGTGGCTTAGAGTTTTTAAGAGCACCGGTCTGCCCTCAGGCTAGATGCCTGGGGTCCTCTTCTGATGCCATCCCCCATGGCCTGGGGCAAGCTGCCCAACCTCTTTGAGCTCATCATTATAGCTGAGTCTCAGGGTGCAAGGATGAACCGGCCTGTGTAAGGGGATAACGTTCCTGGCCCACAGGAAATGGTCCAGAAAAATCAGCTGCCATTGTCATTGTAATATTATTAGTCTGATAGGTGCCAGGATGGGTGGGTGAAAGGACTGAGCTGTTTATTTACTGGAAGGTTGAGTCACCCATCCCATAAATGCCTGTTGAACACCTACTATGTGCCAGCACCTGCGATCCAGTAGTAAACCACGTGGCTGAGAGTCCCTGCTCTCATGGAGCTTGCATTCCAGAGAAGGAGACAGAACATAAACAAATGAACAAATAAATATATATGTCAGGTGGTAATTAATGATATGAAGAAAAACGAGGAGTGAAAAATAATAAGAAAATTAAGGAGAGAAACAATGAAGGGAAGAGGTTTTGTTTTCTGTGAGGTTGTTAGTAAAGGCCTCTTTGGTAAGGAAGTTTTCTTTGGCAAAGAAAGTGAGGTAATGAACCCCGGTGGGGCTATGGGGAGAAGAGTGATGCAGTCAGAGCCAGTGCAAAGGTCCTGGGGCAGGAGCATGCTTGGTGTTTGGTGTGTTTGAAGAAGAAGAGGGAGGCTGGAACAGAGGGAGGTGAGGTCATAGGGGGAGCTGGGATGTGATTCTGCAAAGGCCAGAGGAAGGACTTTTGCTGTTGAATCACTGGGGAGTCGTGAGCAGAGCAGAGACATGATCTGATTTAGGTTTTAGCAGATTCACTGATTCTGTTAAGAAGAGATTGCAGTGGGGCAAAGGTGAAAGCAAGACCAGTTAGGAACTGTGGCATTGAAGAGGTGGTGGTGGCTTGGGCCTGGCCGGGGGGATAGTGGGTATGATTTTCTTCTTTACCCTGGCATTCCTGAGCCAGAAGCAAAACACTGGAGACTGGTTCAAAGCTGCTGCCATGGCTAGTTCCTGGCTTGGTGAGCTTTTGGTGTGCTTGGACTCTGTTCTCTGGCTATTCCCAGAGTGATGCTGTAGGAAAAGGTGGATGTTAGGAGAGGCCTGGACACCTCTCCCATCCAGGTTATGGTGACTTTGGGCCTCAGTTCCCCCATCTGTAAAATGCTGTACTCTGTTGGCTAAAGCGGGTCCCAATATCCATCAGCTGATGAGTGGATAAAAAAATGCAGTATGTCCATACAAGGAAATACTATTTGCCTATAAAAAGGAATGAAGTACCAATATATGACCCAACCTGGATGAACTTTGAAAACATATGCTAAGTGAAACAAGCCAGACATAAAAGACCATATATTGCATGATTACATTTATATGAAATGTTCAGAATAGGCAAGTCCATAGAAACAGAGAGTAAAGTAGTGGTTGCCAGGGGCTGGGGGAAAGTTGGCAGTAACTACTAAGGGGCATAGGGTTTTTCTTTTTGGAGTGATGAAAATGTTCCAGAATTAGGTAGTGGTGACTGATGCACAACTTTGTGACTACTATAAACCACTGAGTTGCACACAGCGAAACGGTGAACTTTATGGTTTGTGAATTACATCTCAATAAAGATATTGTTTCTTTTTTAAAAGTGGTGGTTGAGCTGGATCAACTGGTGATCCACGATGGCTTCAAAGGATCTGGAAACTCCTGAAACTGTGTGAGACATTTAGTGTCTCTGTGCATTTCCCTAGGTAGAAGCTTCACGTTTAAGAATAGATTATCGGCAGGGTGACGTGGCTCACACCTGTAATCCTAGCACTCTGGGAAGCCAAGGTGGGCAGATTGTTTGAGCTCAGGAGTTGGAGACCAGCCTGAGCAAGAGCAAGACCCCGTCTCTACTAAAAATAGAAAGAAATTAGCTGGATAACTAAAAATATATAGAAAAAATTAGCCGGGCATGGTGGCGCATGCCTGTAGTCCCAGCCACTTGGAGGCTGAGGCAGAAGGATTGCTTGAGCCCAGGAGTTTGAGGTTGCTGTGAGCTAGGCTGATGCCATGACACTCTAGCCGGGGTGACAGAGTGAGACTCTGTCTCAAAAAAAAAAAAAAAAAAAGAATAGATTATCATTAAGGTCTCCCTAACCAGTGAGGGGTCAGGAACATGGGGAAGTCAGGGGAACCCCACAGAGGGGATGGCATGTGGGGGCTGCTTTGCTCTGGCTGAAGTGTTGGAAGTCACCTGTGTTACTGGCCTACAGTCAGGGCTCTGGCTTGGGTCCAGGTCAGCAGTGGACCCCAGGATGTGGAACAGCTATGCAGGTCAGGACTCATACCAGAAGGCCAGATGAGGGAGGAGAGGAGCTGTCTGTTGGCTGAAGCACCTTGTCTTTAGGCATCTCATGCCCTGAGGATGCTTGTCCTCTCTACGGGAACTTTGGGGTTGCCTGCTGCCTTGGGAAATGGAAACGGAGAGGGGGTGCAGCTAAGGATAGTTTGGATAGGGTTTTGAAAAGCATGATAGCTTATCCACAGTGTTTGCTCTGGAGGCTTAAATAGTGTGTATAGATCTTTAATATCATTGTCATAACAGCCAATAATTGAGCATTTATGTGCCAGGCATTGTACACTTTATATTTTTACAAACATAGTGTCTGTCATTTACTCTTTGCTCAACTCTATGGAGTTGGAACTACAATTATCCCATTTTACAGATGAGCAAACTGAGGTTCAGAGAGGGAAGGGCCGCAAAGCTGGTTAAGGAGCAGTGTTGGGGAGAGAAGGAGCAGGTTGGACACATGAGCAGGCCTGGTGGGTGTGGGGGGCACGACAGGGAACATTCCACAACCCTGGCTTTGTTTTTGAAAACAGCTCTTCTCTGCACACCACCACCTAAGCCCAAGCACTGAAATCAGGTCTCTGCTCCTCATCCAGACTAAGTTGGGATTCAAGTCAGGCAAGTGATAATGAGGCACTGTCCTCCTGCATTTCATTCCTCTGTCATTCTTTCATCTACTCATTTAACACACACATTGAGAACTTGAATCTGGCCAGGCACTGGGTAAGGTGCTGGCTGAAAGAATGAATGAGGCTGGGTCCCTCAACATCAGGGTATCTATCAGAGGGATTGTCACCAGGCTATGTGTGGCTCACTATATGTGCCCCCGCCCCAGCCATGTGTTTGGTGTCCTGGGAACCTCAGGCAGGGGTGGGATAGATGATCTGTCCTGTGATCAGCCTGGCGGGTATGAGAGGGGGCTTTGGAAGCATCTTAGGGACCTGGACACCTGGGCCCTTCATTGCCTGTTTTACCCAGTTCGCTCTTTGTATGTTGGTTCAGTAAACCCCAGGACTCCTCCTGTGCCCCTGCAGGTCTCAGTCTTTACTGGGCTGGCACTCACACTATCTTGCAGCTTCTCAGTTTCCATTTAAATGTCTCTTGGGAGTGATTTTCTCTCCGTCCCCATTGCAGGTCCTCAGGGACCTGCTCCAGTTGGCAAATAGGCTCTCTCTCCTCCTAAACATCCATCCTTCCCTCCCAGCCGCCTTCCTACATATTGTCATTATGGTGAAAAATATGCAAATAACTTTGAAAAACAGTCCCCCAGCAAATGGGTTTTCAAAATGTAATAAATTAACCCCATAATGTAATCTGGATCCCACGACCATCCATCATGCTGATGCGATTAAGATATGAAAGACCAGATGCTGTGGAGTCCCATGGATAGATGAGTCTCCACAGAGCTCCCCCGATGGCCTTGTGCTGACTCGGGCCCTGCCCCATCTCCAGCTTCTTGGCCCCCATGGGACCTGAGGCCATCAGAGGTTTAGGGAACATCTGTCTAGCCTGTTCATTTCACAAATGAGGAGAATGAAGCCTTTTGGGGGTTAGGGGTCAGATCAGTTTGAATCCTTCCTCATCTGCCTCCTAGCTAACCTGTGTGTGACTAGTTCTGAATCCAAAACCCCAAACCCAGACATTTTTATCCATGGGTTTCTAGGTGACAACGTGGGTACCCCAGTGTCAAAGGTTGTCCTTTCCCATAGGAAAATGAGGATTGGATTTATGTGCTCCAAGGTTTCTCTGAGATTCTTAGCTCTGTATGTCAGGAGACCTATGGGTGGCTTGTACTGTGTCTTCTCAGGACAGAGGGCTGGCGCTGGGGGCCCATGTGCCTCACACTGTGGCCTGGAGCCCACCTCACAGGAGTAGCTGGGCTTTGAGCCTCCTCACCCCAGGCCCCGGTCCAAAGGCCCCATTTACAGGACTGCTACTGCCTATGGCCAATGAAAAATGCTCTAGCAGCCTCCAGAAAGAAGGACCCTCAATTTCCCCAAGTTACCAAACATCTTCAATGATTAAACCTCCAGGAGCCAGGGGACACTGTCTACAAGCCAGTGAGCTGCTCAGCTGGCTGTGTGTGAAATGGCATGACGTGGGCAGGGTCCCTGTGTCTTAAGAAGGGTTGCTGTGCTCAACATGTGTTGCTAGGTGCATCAATTCCTGAAACGAAATCATCCATCCCTTTGGGTTAAGCATTGTAATTTTACAAAAATGCAGATATTCTCTGGGAACAGCCCAAACTTCTGTGCTGATCCCCACACCTTCCTGGGCATCCGGGCCCCTGGGGAGCTTGTTAAAGGGCCAGTGCCCTGCTGTGCACCCTGACTGGATCTGGTAGGTCAGGCAGCTGTGTGTTTAATAGGCTCCCCAGGGATTCCGATGCAGGTTTCCTAGGGCTGCATTTTGAGAAATGCTCTGCTGACATTCCTGACTTAATCAGCCAGGTTACTTATTCTCTCCCTGTCTGATGTGTGTAAATGCAGGTTTGAGGCATCTATCTGGTGGTGGTGGTGGGGGAGTGCAGGTCTCCAATAATGAGCTGCAAATGGTAAACATGCTTGGCTAGATCTGTGTTCAGATGGATGGGACTCCTAACAAGCTCTTATGTCTCTGGAGGTCAGAGACAAAGTCCCCTTGGCTTCTGGTCCTAGCTTGTCACGAATAACTCTGTGGCCACTTCTGTGACCTTAGTTTTCCCATCTGAAAAATAAGGGGGCTGTAAAATAAGCTGAAGCCCTGGTATCAATATGGGCGTTAGAGCTGGGTTTGTATTTCAACTGTGTGATTTTGGTGCATTAGAGAACATCTCTGGGCCTATTTAACCATCTATAAAACGGGGCTGTAAAATGAATACTTAGCTCCTAGGTTAATGAGGAAATTAAAGAAACCAGTGTTTGACATATAAGTGCTCGATCATGTTGGTAATTATTTTAATATTAATATCATCATCAACTCTGAGGGCCCTTTCAGCTCTCCCAGACTGAGTCCATGCCTGGGGCGCTCGGGAGCAGTAAAGCACCTCCGCGTTCCCCCCACCTCGCCGCCCCCCAAGCTGTGATACTTGGCTGATTACTCGTCCCTTTTGAACCTCATTTGGTTCATTTGTAAAAAGAGGATAATCACGGTGACTGCCGCATGGAGTTACTCTGAGAGAACCCACGGACACACTTAGCTCAGGCTGGAACTCAATAAAGGTCAGCTATTGTTATGAAGCTTGGGCAGTCTCACCAGGCTGCATTCAGGTTCGGGGTGGAGGTGGGGCGGGCGCTCCGGTGCGCCCGCGTCCCCCTGTCTCCGCCCCCTAGCCAGCGGATGCGTCCGCGGTTGGGCCGCTGCGGGGTAGGCGACTCGCCGTTAGTCCCAAGTTGTGCCCTGCACCTGGCCCTCGCCAGCAGGGCCTACCCGCCCTCTTCCGGTGCCTGCTAAAGTAAGAGAAAGGCCCTTGAGGGGAAAAGACGTAGCGATCCGACCCCAAGGGGAGCCCTAAGTTGTGCTTTTTGCCCCACCCGAAGTGAAAGGGAGGCTGCGCCGCGCTTTCCGCCCACTTCCCGGCCGGGCCGTTCCAGCGCGCAGAGGCCGGGCCCCGCCCCCTGCCGAGCCCCGCCCCCGGCAGCAGCTCGCCCCGCCCCCGCGCTCCAGAGCCACCCAGTGCGAGGCCCGGGCTGGGCTGCGTGGGGAGGTGGGCGTGGCTTGAGGCGGGCGCTAGGACCCGCCGGAGCGCTGCGGACGTCACCGAGCGGCGCCGCGGGTTGAGCGGGAGGCGCGAGCGGTGCGGTCGGTGGCTCCCCGCGCCCGGGCCGGGGCCCGAACCGGGGCGGGAACCGAGGCTGCAGCAGGTACCGGGGAAGAGGAGGAGAGGGAGGGATTCCCGCCGCATGGCGAGGAACCCAGCGGGCAGGAGGCGGAGTCTTATCCCAACCTAGCCTCGCTTTCCGCGTGTCCCCCTTTACGCTCTCGGCCCTGCGCATCCAGCTGTTTCCCTCTGCGTCCGCGGCCCTGTCCTTTTTGTGGGCGCACGAGTCTTTTCTAACCCGCCAAGGCAGCGGGGCGAGGGGTGCTGGGGGGACCAATGGGCAGAGGCTGGTCGGGGCGCCGCTGATGCCCCCAAGTTATGACGCCAGCGTGGGGGGTCCTTCCCAGCTGCCCTGTGTGTGGCTGTCCTGCCCCATCCCCCCTAGACGGAAGGGAGGGGAGAGGCGGTGGAGGCAGGCGGGCCCTGCAGCTCCCGGGCCTTGGGAACTACCCCCTACCTTGTTCCACCTCCCAGGTAGCAGGAAGGATGACCACACTCACGCGACAGGACCTCAACTTTGGCCAAGGTAGGGAGACTGGATCTCCGGGCCCGGGGGGAAGGGATGCCTGGGCCCCTGGGCTTCCCTGAGCTCGCCGGGTTGTGCCTCTGCAGTGGTGGCCGACGTGCTCTGCGAGTTCTTGGAGGTGGCAGTGCACCTGATCCTCTATGTGCGCGAGGTCTACCCGGTGGGCATTTTCCAGAAGCGCAAGAAGTACAATGTGCCGGTCCAGGTGAGCCTCCCAGGTGGGGCTGGGGCCACGGGTCGTCTCCGAACCACGGAGTGGTAGAAGGTGGATTATTGAAAACTTTTCCACTTTTAGGTCCAGTCCACCCTCGGCCTGCCCTTGCCTTCCAGTTTTTTTTTTTTTTTTTGCCTTCCAGTTTTGAAGTGTTTTTTACCATCCCCTCCGAAGGGAATTCCCCTGGCCAGAAGTTAGGGACCAGGCCCTCAGATTATAGTTGCCCTAGGGGCATGGTGGTATTATGAAAGAGGTCCTGAACTGGTGAACCGTGGTGTGGAGAGGGAATTTCTGAAAACCTCCAGCACCTTCTCCCTCCTGCCATTCACCCTAAACTCTCATGGGCTGTTGAGGGTTAAAAGGCAAAGGCAGTAAACATGCCACCGCTGTATCTCCAGTCCCTAGAAGTGCCTGTGCCTTGGCAGGCACTCAGTAAACATTAGAATAATTGACCAATTACTGGCAGATGGTAGAAGCTTAAAGGGTATACATATGGTCCCCAACTTACAATGGTTCAACTTAGATGATTTTCAACTTTACAGTGGTTTGAAAGTGATGTTCGTGTGGTAGAAACCGTACTTGGTATACCCACATCACCATTCTGTTTTCCACTTTCAGTACAGTATTCAGTAAATTCAGTAAATTACATGAGATATTCAACACCTCATTATAAAATAGGCTTTGTGTTAGATGATTTTGCCCAACGGTAGGTAAGTGTTCTGAGCACATTTAAGGTAGGTTCAGGTAAGCTATGATGTAGGTTAGGTATATTAAATACATTTTTGACTTAGATTATTTGATGGGTTTAACGGGACATGATCCCATAGTAAGTCAAGGAGAATCTGTACAAGGAAAAAGAAAAAAGACACTTACTGAGCACCAACTGTGTACTAGGTACTTAATTCATTTAATCCTCACTTGATGAGATTTTCACAGATGAAATAATTGAAGCTCAGAGAAGTTAAGTAATTTGCCTAAGACCAGTTCTTAACTTTTGAAATCTGATTAAATTTCTGGATCTTTTTTCTGGAAAAGTGCCCATATGCACAAAGACACACAATTCTGTGTATCATTTTAGGGACTTCTCAGACTCTGGAGGAGCCCATAGACTCCACATTAGGAACCCTTAATGCTGTATTAAATGCTAATGTTTAGATTGAATTCCTGTCCTCTAATTTCTCTTTCTCCACGGATAAATTCAGTTCTTAGTCCCCTGAGGGAAAGTGGTCTCAGGTAGGGAGCCCTAGGGAGCTACTGAACTCTGTCTGAAGGCAGGTGGGGTCTTGGGTTCTTGAAGGGTTGTTGGGTGGTTTCCACATCTGTGCTTTGGGCCTCACCAGCCACGTGGGGTTGTGTGCAGATGTCCTGCCACCCGGAGCTGAATCAGTATATCCAGGACACACTGCACTGCGTCAAGCCGCTCCTGGAGAAGGTGAGGGGGCACCAAGTCCTTCCAGCCACCTCACCCCCACTCTGCCCCTCCATGTTCACAGGCATAACTTCAGGATGAGGAGTCCATGTGGGGTCCCCATGGCGCTAACATCCAGAAGCCTGTTCCCTGCACTCTGTAGACCACCCTCACCCAGGGACAGGCCCCAAGGGATGTGGGCTATTTTCTGGGTACCTTGGGCCTGGGAGCCTGGGTTAGTGGAAATGGCTCTGAGTAGGGGCTGTCTGGAGAGTTCTGGGTTCTGCCCCCAACCCTGAAAGTTCTGTGTGGGCTTCCTCCTCCTGGCTTGTCCTGGTTTCAGACTTCCCAGGACTCCCATGGGTCCCTCAGCCTGTATCACTCATGTCCAAGGGTGCCAACTTGACCTTAAACCTGCTCTCTGGGCTCTCAGGGACCTGAGCAGCAAGCAGGGCTGTGGGTGCACCCTTACCCATCCCTCCTTGGGCAGGGAGGGGTTGAGGTGGGTGGGGTGCCCGGCTCTGCAGTGAGGGGATTCCTGTCCTTGCAGAATGATGTGGAGAAAGTGGTGGTGGTAATTTTGGATAAAGAGCACCGTCCAGTGGAGAAATTCGTCTTTGAGATCACCCAGCCTCCGCTGCTGTCGATCAGGTGAGCTGCCTGTCCCCCCTCTGCCTGCTAGCTGATGCGAGGTCCATCTCTAGCAATACATGCCCCTCGTCCCCACCTCTTTAAGGCAGTCCCTGAATACCTTGGTAAAGGTCTGAGAGGAGAGAGGGCAAGATGTGCCAACCTGCCAAGGGTTCACCCTGGTAGTGGCTGAGACAAGGCCGGGCACTGGCCTCTGTGGACAGTACACAGGTTACACAGACACCACCCTAGGTCACACCTGGAAAATCATAGCATTGGTGAATAGCACCTCATTTTACAGATGGAGAAACCAAGGTTCAGAGACATGACATGAACTACCCAGGGTCGCCTGAGTGGTGGCAGAGCCAGGACACAGACCTAGTTTCCTGACTTCTCAGGAAGTCAACTAAAAGTTGACTTCAACTAAAAGTTGACCGTGGGCACAAGGGTTAGCTGGTCAACTGCATGCTTCCTCCAGTGAGATCAGGACACTAGAATCTGGCACCATCCTGTCGCTACTGGCTGAGTGGCCTCAGACAAGCCCTTTCCCCTCTGGACTTGGTGTCCTTGTTGTCCAGCCTGGTTGCACATTCTGCCTTCATCTGGAGTGGGGCCAGGCATGGGTTGGAAACCCCGGTGACATTAACTATGTGGACTAGATAGGGAGCCAGGCACTAGAAGCCAACACTGGGAGGCACTGGAAGGGCTCTGGACCCGAGGTCTGCATCCAGGGTTGGTTGCTGCTGGTGGTGGGAGGGCGGGCACCGTGTGATGGGAGACCTCTCACTTCCAGCTCAGACTCCCTGTTGTCTCACGTGGAGCAGCTGCTCCGAGCCTTCATCCTGAAGATCAGCGTGTGTGACGCCGTCCTGGACCACAACCCCCCAGGTGTGCCCACTCCCCATTCCCTCTTCCCTTGCCATTTCCATGGCTACCTGGGGTTAGTCTGTGTTCCCATGTCCCCGTTTGGCTGGCTGAGCCTTGTCTGTTCCTTCCTGCCCTTCAGAACCCCTGTGAGAGTCACCCCCTCCAGGAAGCTTCCCTGATTGACTCTACCTGGCCTTTTTTTTTTAAATTTTTTTCGGCCAATTAATTTGTTTCTATTTTTAGTAGAGACGGGGTCTCGCTCTTGCTCAGGCTGGTCTCGAACTGCTGACCTCTAGCGATCTGTCCCCCTCGGCCTTCCAGAGTGCTAGGATTACAGGCGTGAGCCACCTGGCCCAGCTCTACCTGGCCTTAATCTCCCTGCTGACTGCCTTTTCTTAGCACTTGCTTTATACTCTGCTCTGGGGGGCGCTGCTGGGCCAGTGAGGGAGGTGGGAAGAGGCTGGGCCCAGTGGCAGGCACCAGGTGGCCCAGCTCCACCCACCTCTTGCTCCCCAGGCTGTACCTTCACAGTCCTGGTACACACGAGAGAAGCTGCCACTCGCAACATGGAGAAGATCCAGGTCATCAAGGTGAAATGAGGCTGGGCTGGGGGGTGGGCAGGGAGGTGCTGGGAGGCTCTGAAGACATGATGCCACAGTTCTGGGAGGGCAGGGGCATTGCCTGTGGCCAGGGCCTGGCACCCAGTGGATCCTCGTATGTTGACTGTGTGGCTGCACGCTTGGCCATCATTCCATCTGGGCACTCAGCTGAGAGCAGCACAGATCGAGCCTTATGCTGGGGACACTGGCTCTTCCTGGCTCTTAAGTGGGGGTTCTCCAGGGAGGGGGTCCTGGCCCACTAGTTTCAGAATTGGCGATTGGGATTTGTTAAGTCACTTGGGTTCTAGGGACTCTACCTGTCCCACCAGCAGCTCCCCAGTGATGCTGATGCTCCCCCAAGTCAGAGGCCCACCTTCCCCCAGCCCCCTACCTGGAGGGGGAGGGGCAGCAAAGTGAGGGCAGGCCAAGGTCCAGCCCCTTCCATCCCTCACCTTGGTCCCCTCCCCAGGACTTCCCCTGGATCCTGGCAGATGAGCAGGACGTCCACATGCATGACCCCCGGCTGATACCCCTAAAAACCATGACGTCAGACATTTTAAAGGTGAGCTGCATGGGGACCGCAGAAACTTTATTTAGAGGATGCTTAGGAGGTGAGGCTGGTGCTGAGGCCTTGCCAGGGAGCTTGCAGATCAAGGTTTGGGGGCGAGGACTAAGGAACGCCCTGTGTAAGCCTTTTCCTATCTCTCCCCTTTCCCTTAACCTTGCTGGGAACAGGGTCGGTGCCCTGGCTGTCTGACTGCGGCTATTTGTTTCCGTCCCTTAGATGCAGCTCTACGTGGAAGAGCGAGCTCATAAAAGCAGCTGAGGATGCACCTGCCACCCCATGGATGCCAGAACTGTCAGACTTTGGGGGCTCCCAGCCTAGGGCAGTGCTGCAGGGCCACCCTTATTCCAAGTGCTCTTATTGCCTCTGTGTAAGGACCACCCGCCCTCCAGCCCAGGGCTGCTCAGGTCTGGTTGCCTTCATGGAGGAAACCTCCCCCAGGGCAGTGAAGGATGCTGGGACCTTGATTCCTCAGCCCCCTGGGCTTCAGCGGCCAACACTGTCTGTCAAATACTGTGCTGTGAGTTGTTTCAATAAAGGGGCCCTAAGGGCTGGGCTGAGCCAGGCTGTCACTAACTGGAGTGGGAGGGAGAGGTGTGGCCACATTAACCTGGGGGAGCAGCTGCTTCTCCATCAAAGTGCCACAGACCCCTCCCCCAACCGGAAACCCAACCCCTGGCTGGCTTTATTGAAAACGTTTATTATGACAAAACATCAGATCTATGTGACAGTAAGACCTATGTGACGGGATAGGGTGTCTCACTGCCTACCCCAGGCTCAGCTCTTGCCTGGAGGGACCTTTGGCTGACTCAGACAGGGACGGATGAGTGGCTGTAAGAGGACAGGCTGTCAGAAGGGCTTGTGGAGACGAACTGGGGAGGGATGGCAGGCAGCGTCCTCCTGCCCCTACGGAGGCTTGGGCTGAGCGGTGGAGGCAGCCGGGTTCCTGCTCGTCTCGTGGCCGATGATGATGCTGCTGTTGGTGACCCTGGGCCCATACCAGCCTGCCCAGAACTGGGTGTCCTTGCCCCCATGCTGAAAGAGGATGTGGCGGACACCTGGAGGGTAGTCTGAGAAGGTGTGGGAGACCTGAGGGGAGGAGGGGAGAGGAAGTGACCACTGAGACTGGGGAGGGGGTGGGGCGACCCCTCAACTGGAGAGGGAAGGGAGGAGCCTGTCCTCTGGGAGAAAGCTGCCCAGGCCAGAAGGCAGGGCTCCAGGCGCTGGGGCTGTCCCTTGTTCCCTGCCACCCTGGCCCTGGGGGAAGGGAGTGGGCAGAGCAAGCAGGGGAGGTCTCACCTCCGTCCACATGGCGTCGTTCCACTGTTGGACGATCACAGGCGGGGGCTCGAAGGAGGCCAAGACGATGTAGTCGGCTGAGACCAGCTGCACTCGGATTTGGTAGGTGCAGCCACAGTCTGCTCTGGCTGCGAACCTGGGGAGGGTGGGGTTGAGAGCTGCCCCAGGGGCCCACGAGGTGGAGTTTCCTTCCCTGAGCCTGGCTGGAGCCCCCTGCTGCCAGCGATGCCCTGCCCATGAGGCCCAGCTGGCATCGGTGTCCCCTAGGCCTCACTGCGGCCCTGGGGTAAGCAGTCTGTCCATGTTGGGCCTCAGTTACCCTATCTGTGCCAAAGGGCAACTCTTTGGGGCATTCTACTCAAGATGTGACCTCATAAAGCAAAAGGCCCTCTAAAGAGATAGATGCCCTGACTGTTCAAGCCGTGTCAGCTGCACTTAAATGGACTGGGCTGGGCCGGGCGTAGTGGCTCACACCTGTAATCCTAGCACTCTGGGAGGCTGAGGCGGGAGGATTGCTTGAGCTCAGGAGTTCGAGACCAGCCTGAGCAAGAGCGAGACCCCGTCTCTACTAAAAAATATATAGAAAGAAATTAGCTGGACAACTAAAAATATATAGAAAAAATTAGCCAGGCATGGTGGTGCATGCCTGTAGTCCCAGCTACTCGGGAGGTGGAGACAGGAGGATCCCTTGAGCCCAGGAGTTTGAGGCTGCTGTAAGCTAGGCTGACACCACAGCACTCTAGCCTGGGCAACAGAGAAAGACTCTGTCTCAAAAATACCAAAACAAACAACACAATGGACTGGACTGTAGATTCAATGGCAGATTCCAGGGGTGACCTATGTGATGGGGCTGGTAGAGTCACCCTCTCCTCAGCCCAGCTGCCCCTCGCCCCATAGCTCTGCATACTCCTCCAGTCTCCCTCCTCTTCCCTCAGGGTGGTGGCCCTGGTGGCTGGCTAGAACTGGGGTCCTACTTCTGCCTTGGGCCAAGCCAGACCCCTGCACAGCTCTGTGTACAGAGTAGGAGCTCGGGAAAGAGCCGTGGGGTGAACAGGGAAAAGGGGCAGGGGAGGCAGGAAGGCCTGTGAGTCTCCACCAAGTCCAGGGTCCTCTGTGGTTCCAGGGCCTGTTAGTGACATCTCATCTGTGGGGGGCCACAGTCTTCCCATCTGCAAACGGGGGCTACCGTGTCCTGCTGACTATGTCACAGGGTAGTGGGGAGCCTAGAGGTGCTGTGGGTGAGCAGGCGCTGGGTCCTGTGGCAGAGGGAGGGTGTGCCAGGTCTGCCTGGCTCTAGGGGCGGCCCCTGCCCCAGCACACTGCTGGGTACAGAGTGGGCAGTCGCTATGAGTTGTCCTACCCAGTGGGTATCACAGTAAGAGAAGAGGGACGGATGTAGGGTGTGGAGATACAGGCCACATGCCCCACTCACCAGTCTTTGACCACGATGTGGGGCCGAAATGTGTCCATGAGCTCCTCCCAGTAGCCCTCAGCCTTGAGATCCACCAGCTGGGACTTGAGGCACATGCTGGGGAGCAGGGAGAGAGACTGCATCCCCTGGTGTGTTCCACAGGGCCCTTCCTCGACCAGGCCTTGGTAGCCCTGGTGAACCCAGGGGGTGGTTCAGGGCACCCAGGGTGTCCCTTGACCGCTGCAGGACCAGCACTGGTGGGTGCTGCCTCTGCCTCCTACCCTGGTGCAGGCCCTTGAGGAACACACGCATGGAGTGTGACCCACTTGTGCCTGGGTGGCACCTGATCCCAGTCCAGAGGTCCATTCTCCCAGGACACCAAGGAGGGCACCTCTGTGAACTCACGTGCCTGGATTAGGGATGCCTGTAGACACCCCTGACTTAACTGCCCAGTGGGTGCCTGGCCTCCTTCAGATGACATCTATTCCCGCCACCCAGCCACTGAGTTACTCGTTCCAGGAAGCAGGGAACCCTGACCAGGTTTGAAGGCCACCTGTCTTGAGCTTTGCAGAGACCCTCCCTTAGGCCTGAGACTTGGCAAACGTGTCCTGATCCTTTACCCCTCCACACGAGCCTCCTGGGTTCAGTCTGTCTTACCTGTATGATGTGACAAAGTACTTCTTGACTTTGGGATCAGGAAAATCCATCCCATGGGCTCCAGGGAGGCTCTCCACCTTCCAGCGGTCCCCCCCATTGGAGTCGATTTGCCATGACCCCATATCCTCTAGGAAAATGGAAGCGGAGGTGAGATTCCCCTCCCCACTAGGTGCTGGGAGGACGGGAGGGAGAGTGGTTGGCGTTAGCGAATCCCTCGGGGGCAGGGCTTGCTCCTGCTCAGATGTCTGGGGCTGTGGACGCCAAAGGGTTAACCAGCTTGTTCCTTGAGGGCATTATGTAGCCAAGGCCAGCCCCCACCAGTCCAAGTGCACCCCAACTGCACCTTGGAGCACCCCCACAAAGCTCCCTCCTGTCCCCATATCATCTCTGACTGGGAACCCTCCCTCCCATGTAGTCCCAAACTGGCTTGACTCCTAACGTGAGGCTGAAGAAAAGAACACGCGTCACCAGAAATTCTAAACCAAACCTTTCCTCACTTCCATGTTGTGGAGCTCTGGGAAATACCCAAGTATCAGTTCTCGAAAAATTAAATTACCAAGGGCCTTTGACAGTACTGTGCTCAGTGGCTACTGCGAGTTCATCCCCTTGTGGGCCCCTTCCCTGACTGCTGGCATCCCCGACGTCCAGGAGGGAGAGGCCCCTGGTTGACTACGTAACCGGGGTTGGAGGGGGACCTGGGAGGACTGATTTACGGATTTGTTGGAGGGTCGTGGGGACCTACTATTCTGACATGGCTCAGAGGGCCTCCGCCCAGGGTGAGAGTGCTAAGTAGGAGGATAAGTGCCCTCCGGGCTGGTGGCTGTGGTAACCCCCAATTTGTGAAAGGACCTCCATCAAGCCGGCTCGGAGGTTTCAGGGTTATCACCTTCAAACTGAGCTTAGAGGACCTTAGAAAACAGTGGCACTTCTCTACCCAGGCTGTCCTGAACAAACACCAGGGCGCTTTTCCAAATGACTCACTTGCTCCCTATACCAGGAGCCCCGGGCGCCCCCAGTAGAGAACTGGAGGAGTAACAAATGCAGGAGAAATCCGAGCAAGGCCTGACCTGACCACTGCCGGGCCCAGGGCAAGGCAGGGCCGCAGGCAGCTGTCATGCAGCGTGGGCTGAGCGGCGGCGTAGCCGGGCAGCTCCCGAGTGGGATCTGGGGCAGGCAGAGAGATTGTCTGGGGTGTTGTCTGGGGTCTCTGGGAGGAGCTCAAGGCCTTTACTGGCCAGGACCGGGCCCTGGAAACTGGGCAAGTCACTCGTCTTGGAGCCCAAAGCTTCCCATCTATAAAACGGAGCCCATCCTAATTGGCCAACTCCCAGGATCCTCATGAGGGTAAAGGGAGAAAATGGATATGAAAGGGACTCTAAGTACACAAACCTGCTGCTGCTGTGGCCCCAACAAGAAGCATGGTGCCTGGTATACGGTAGGTGCTGAATGAATGATGGGGAAAAAACCTTGGCAAATATAAAAGAATATTACAGGCTAAATGGGGACTTCAAACTATATGATTCCACCAGTCACCTCTAAATCCTCTATAAGGAGGATCATGGGAGGGTGAGAATTCATTTGTAAAGGCTTCACACAGACGTGACACAAGAGGCCCTTGGACACTGGGCAGCTTGGACTGAACTACGGGGACAGCTGGATCTGCAGTGTGTTTACTCAACAAACGTTTCCTGAGCACTTGCTATGTGAAGGTGGCACTGTGTAGAGTGGCAGACAAGGTCCATCAGGCCCCTGGAACTTTAAGTTTGTGGCAGAGAAAGAAAAGATAAGGTACTTGTGAAAAGTGCTATCGGGCACTAATTGGAGGTGACATCATGGAGGTAGGGAGAGCTGTTTATGATTGGGGGGGTCAGGGCAGGTCTCTGCACTGAGACCTGAAGAAAAAGAAGGAACCAAAAGAGTGAGGTAGGTGTTAGGGGTGTGAGAGAACATTCTAGGTAGTGCAAAAGCCCTGAGGCTGAGGGTGGGAAGGAACCGCCCGTGGCAGCCCCACCTCAGCCCAGCCCACCTTCCGCACACGGGTTGCGCAGGAGGTTCCTGCGGAGGCTGCACAGGAAGTAGAAGATCTTCCAGTTGTCCACGGGCTGGTCCCAGTGCTCGGTGATGAAGCCCTCTCGCAGGCACTTGCGCTTCCAGAGGGTCACAACGTCGATGAGGTCCCGCCAGAGGCTGCAGACGGGGCGGCAGCGCAGCAGGAGCTGGCGCGCGGGCACGTGCGTGAACAGCTCCAGCAGGATGTTCTCGGGCAGCTCGTTGATGCTGACCAGGGCCATGGCTGTGCTGGGGTGGGCGCACCCACAGGCCTGTGGGGGGCGACAGCGGTTATGAGCCCTGACCAGGGAGGTGGGCCCTCAGGTCCCTGGAAACCAGGCCGGGGACTCCTCGCCAATGGTGTCATCTTCCATGAAAACCAGAGGGGTTAGACAAGCAGCATTTGTGAGGGTCCTTCTGGTACCCAAGAGGCCCTCCACAGACAGAGCGGTCACATGTCACGCACATTTGGAAGAGTATAACAAAAACAGTCTTAAGGGACAAATTCTTGTAAAGGTCTCTCGCCCCATTAAAAAAAATGCTTAATTTTAGAGTCGTGAAGCCTCTCTGTTGTCTGCGGGTCCTGCAGGCTCTGTGAGGGTTTTGGTGACTGTTCTGTTATTGTAATGCTGTGACCTCGCTGCGAGAATATGGCATCTTTTTTCCATCCCTGGACTCATAAATGCTCTTTCAGTGTTGAGGCTAGTACTGAGAAACACCCTCCGCTCCTCAAATGCTCACTTCAGCCCGGAAGCCAGATGTGACGTGATAAAATACCACAAGGAGGAGGCCACACAGCTCCAGGCCGGTCTGCCTTGGGTGTCAGGCGAGTTCACTTGCAAATGGCCAGAAAACGAAGCAGACGGAGGGGGCCTGAGAAGACCGCCTGGGTTCGAATCCTGGCCTGCAGTGACTAGCTGGGAAGCGGCGAAAAGGCTACGGGAACTGTCCTGACCCCAAAAGGGCCGGGAGGACTGAGTAAAAGTGAAGCACTTGGCCCAGGCTGGCACAGAGAGCTGCTGTTAACTATTGATGCCACCACGAGGGGACAAACTGTCCCCAAGAACACCTTTCTCTCTCTACCTCTGCACTGCACACAGGTTTTGGAAAACTTCCACACAGTGCCACCACCCTCACCTGAATCCGTTGCCCTAAGGGAATCCCAGGTACTTGCCCCAGGTCGCCGAGGGTGGGCTGGCAGCCAGGGCTCTGCACTGTCACTCAGATGGGCTGGATCTGCTCACATGTGGGTAGAATGTTCACCTACGTGCAGGGAAACAGAAACTTGCTGGCTGCTGCTGCGTTTCCACAGAGACTTGGCCAGAGCAGCAGTTCCTAGTCGTCTTAAAGGGCCCATCCCAGAAAACATGCTGCTGGGAACGCGTCCTGGCTCCTGCCCAGGGATGGGCACTTTAACACGGCAAAGAAAAGCCACCGGAAGAAAGGGAAAGGTCCTTATTTATGCCTTGTGAAAAATGTTTTTGATGGAAAAACCCTGAGTGTGGCCAAATCTTCTCTTCAGGAGCAACTGTAAACACTTAAAAATATGAAATCTGTCAATTAAAAAAATGTTGACAACTTCTAAAAGCATCCTCTAGACCAAATACAGGTCATCAGGCTTCAAGTTAGAGGCATCTTAGGTACAAATAGTTTCCCACCGTGACATCCGAAGCCTGGTCTTTGGCTCCGGTCGCATTTTATCACCCTCCCCCCACATTCTGGGTTTCTGTTGTCGCCTAGGGAGAAGCCCGCCTGCGGAGTGGTGGCGCAGGGGGTGACGGCCATCCCGGGGCATTCTGTGGTGGTAAAGTCCACGCCAGCCCAAAGAAGCCACCTCACTCACACCTCACCCCGGTGTCGCACGCTCGCCATTTCTGCAGGGACCCTCCCGGCGGGCCCTCGAGGAGCTCTTACTCCGCCCGGCCCTGGGAAGCAGAAGCTGAGGCAAGTCCCGGCCGTCTCCGATCCCGAAGGCGAGCGCCGCCGCGGGGTGTGGCCGGGCGGGCCCGGCGTTCCTGACCCGGCGCAGCGCGGCCCCGCCAGGGCGACCGTCCCTGTCACCCGGCACGGAGTCCGCGGGCTCGGCTCAGCCCCACAACCCCGCGCCGGAGACCCGGGCGCCCCTCGCCCGCCACCCCCCGCCGGTCCCCCGCTGGGCCGCGACCTGGGCCCGGGACCAGAGCTCGGAGTCGGCCTGGAGCCTGCGGCCTCGGCGCTGTCCACTGTCGCCCCGCCCCGCGTCACGCGCTACGCCCGCCACACTCCCCCGCCGCCCGCACCGCCACCGCCACCCCGGGCCGGCACGGGAAGACGAGCCTCGGGTCCTCGGCCCGGCCTCGCCCCGGAAGCCCCGGCCTCGCCGCAGCCCGCGTTCCCTGAAGCCCAGGCTCCCCCTCCAGGCGGCGGGCGGCCCCGCAGCCGGCACCCACCTCTTCCCTCCGCGCCTCCCCGCGGCCGCTCGTCCCGCCTGCTCCACCTCCCCCCGCTGCCCCCACCTGTTCCTGCCGCGCGAGGGAGGCGCGGGGCGGGGCGGGGCCGGCTCTCGCCGACCCCGGGCCGCTCCCCGGAGGGCACAGGCCGGCCCTTGCCTTCGCTAGGGCGTGACCTCGGCAGGCCTCAGTTAATCCAAAGGCAAAAACCTCTTCGGGTTTTAGTCAGGATAAAGTTCATGAATTCCTTCCTTCATTCAATAAATATTTATCAAGCCCCTGGTTCAGGCAAGCACCAAGGGTTGTGCAGGCTGTGCACTGTGCAAGGGGGCTGGCCCAGGGCACACTGATTGCAGTCAGGGCTCCATCTTCTCCGTGGAAGGGTGGAAGGGCGTCTTTTTCCAGTTTGCCATACAGTTGCTGGGTGGTGGGCCCAGCCCGGCAGAGGCCCCAATGTAGCTCACTGTTGAGTGAGATAATTTAATGGAGTACTTATTGTGCATCTACCATGTGCCAGGCTTCATCTCATGTCAGTAAAGCTCTTGGTGAAGAGTCAAACCAGGACGCAGTGTCTGAGTGGCACTGACGACCCAGCATGACGTGGATGCAAGGGCTGCATCCAGGGATATCCACACACCCTGCCCCCAGCCTCGTGGCCCAGCCTCCAGAGGAGGCTGGCGGTACTGAAGGGCTGCCCGGGGAGATGTCTGCAGCTTGTTGAGGGTCCCACGACCCTGGTTCTGTGATGGTCTGGCTCCCGAAATGTCAACCCCTCTCTGTATCTTCAACAGAAGCCACATCATCGCACCTCCTGCAGGTCCAGGCAGGACCACCCAGAAGTTTGCCTTTCGCTCCAGAAACCACCGGGCACTGGCTGGGAACACCTTTTATTTGGCCACATGCAACAGGACAAGGTCAGGAGAACACTGCTGTCTGTCCTTCCAGCAGGAGGGAGAGGCAGAAGCAGGGTGGGGTGGGGAGGTCCTGGGAATGGCAGTTGCAGGGGTAGGGTGGGGCTTGGAATGTCCCCCAAGCCACAGGGCGTGGCTTGGAGGTGGACACGTGGTCCTGGAACACCCTCTATCCCACTCATCTCTGTTCTGAGAGCTCATACGTTCTGCTCTCAGAAATCAGAGCCTCGCCCTGCCCCCCACCTACCCTGGGACACCATGTGCAGGATTCCTTGGGTCCTCTGGGAGCCTTATCCCCACCTGGTATCGATATGGCTTGTGGGGCTTCATGGATAGTGAGGACAGTCCACACTGGGCCTGAACCCCACCCCACCCTGGGTCTGCCCGTCTCAGACTGGGCCTGCGCCTGCACCCATGGACCAAAGCAACTGCTGAGCAGGCAGGCAGAGCCCGCCTCCTACTTCCCAGATCTCCCTGAGTAACATGGGGTCAGTCACCCCTGTGGCTGTACTGTGCAGGGCAGCTTAGCTTGCCTGATGTCTTGCCTGTCCCTGCTCCAAGGGCCCCCAGACAACACAGGGAGAAGGTCGCAGGAGGGGAGAGTAGAGACACGGATCTAGGTGGCATCCAAGGTTGGAGACCCATTCTCAGAGGAGCCTGGCGGAACAGGCTGTACCGCCCTAACCTCAAGTGGTCCATCTCTTAAAGGGGCCCACGAAGCCCTCCCCTGCCATCTCTCAGGTCAAGACCCTGGGCAGCACGTGAGGGCTGCCCAAACTGAGGAGCTTTACAAAGAGGCGACTAGGGGCAAGGGTGAACTCAGCTGGGGACGCCTGGTCTCCACCTCCCCTTCCTAAGCCTGGCCCTTCTCTGACAGCAGTTTACCAGTCAGGGTTCAGTGCATGGGGGTTCAGGGGGCGTCAGTGCATCGGGGGCCCGATGGTGATGCTGCTGTTGGTGACCCTGGGGCCGTACCAGCCGGCCCAGTAGTGAGTGTCCACGCCGCCGTGCTGAAACCAGATGTAGCGGACGCCGGGCGGGTAGTTGGAGAACGTGTGAGAGACCTGGGGGTGCGAGCGGGCAGAGGGGGGCAGAGGTCAAGGGTGCTGACCCTGAGCTTGGCACTGCCTGTAGGGCCAGGGGAGCAAGGATGGGGCGGAGTTTTTAGTGCTGGACCAGGAAGCAGTGGGATGTTGTTTTAGTCCTCCCTCTGCCATTTTGAGCAGACCACCTCCCGTCTCCGTGCCTCAGTTTCCTCATCTGTAAAATGGAGCAAAATCGTGCTGGGTCTGCTCCATAGGATTACCATGTGGCTCACAGGGACTGAAAGACACTGTAAGCTGCCAAAGGATGTCCACTATGGTCATCACTGGGCACGTGTGGCTCTCTGAGTTAAAATTAATTAAAATTAGGTAAAATAAAAAATCCAGTTACTCAGTTGTGCTAGGAACTAGGCCTTACTAAGTGTTCAATACTCACAAGTGGCTCCTGGCTACCTTACAGGACAGCGCACACACAGACCATTTGTATGGCTGCAGAAAGTTTACTGGACAGTGCTGGTCTAGATCAGGGGTTGGCAAACTGTGGCCTGCAGGCGCACTGCCTGTTTATGTAAATAAAGTTTTATTGGAACACTCTCATGTCCATTTGTTTACATGTTTTCTGAAGCTGCTTTCACACAACAGCAGAGTTGAGTAGTTGTGATAAAGACAGTGTGGCCTGCAAAGCCTAAAATATTTGTATCTGCCATTTTAAGAAAACATTTACTAGCCAGGAGCAGTGGCTCATGCCTATAATCCTAGCCTTCTGGGAGGCTGAGGTGGGAGGATTGCTTGAGCCCAAGTGTTCGAGACCCCATCTCTACTAAAAATAGAAAAATTAGCTGGGAATCGTGGCGCATGCCTATAGCCCCAGCTACTCGGGAGGCTGAGGCAGGAGGATCACTTGAGCCCAGGAGTTTGAGGCTGCAGTGAGCTATGATGATGACACTGCACTCTAGCTGGAAGTGACAGAGTGAGACTCTGTCTCAAAAAATAAAAAAAACAAAAAATACATGCTACTTACAAAAAAAACCCAAAAAACACCTGCTGACTCTGGTCTAGAAAATAGTAATAATTGATACTAACAATTAGCAACAGTTAACCATTGAACATTTTTTTTGGACCTGGCCTTCCCAGCATCATGTCACTGACTTCTCTGCGAGCTCAGTGAGGGCAGCACCTGTTTCACAGAAGAAGTAACTGAAGCTCGGAGCAGGGGAAGCCAAGGCGAGAAGGAGCAGAGCTTGGGTCTGAACCTAGGCCTGTGTGACGGCAGTCTCGGCTTTGGGCAGTCTCCCTCTGTCCCCTGCCCCTCCGGGGCCCACACACCTCCCTCCACTTGGCATCGCTCTTCTGCTGGATCGTTGCCGGGTCTGGCTGGAAGGTCCCCAGAGGCACATGCGCAGACGACAGGAGCTGAACGCACAGCTGGTACTTGGACCCACAGTCCCGCCTGGCTGCAAACCTGCAGGGAGAGGGAGGCCCCATCAGGGCCTGGGAGATGGGGGTCAGGGTGGAGGTGGGGCACCTGAGCGGCAGGCCCACCCCCCCAGACGTTCGCCTCAGGCACTCACCAGTCCTTGACCTCAATGTCCGGCCGTGTGGTGTCCATCAGCTCCTCCCAATACCCTTCGGCCTTGAGGTCCACCACCTGGGACTTGAGGCAGGTGCTGGGGGTGGGTAGAGGGATGGGAGGGGTTGGGGCTCACCGCTAGGACACTGGGGGGGGGGCTAGGACTGCCCCTTCCCAGGTGGGAGAGACCCCAGGGTGAAATGACTTGGGCTTCCCTCCACCCCAAGAGACCCAGCTCTTACTAATAAGAAGTCACGAAGTATTTCTTGACCTGGGCATTGGGGAACTCCTTCCTCTGGTCTCCAGAGAGATCTTCCACCTTCCACTCATCGCCTCCGTTCACGTCCAGGCTCCAGAACTCAAACCCCTCTGGTAGGAAAGCAGAGTTCACACTGAAGGGAAGCCCCTTAGTGGCCACTTTCTCCTAAGTATCCCTTCTTCCCTGCTCCTCTGCCTGGATCTTGGTGGCTGCCCATTCTGTCAGACACTGCAGATCAACAGTGCCCACCTACCTCGTATTCGGTGCTTCCTGTGTCCCAGGCACAGGTAAGTGATTTCCCTGGGTATCCTGAGACACAGGATGATGTGAATGAGCAGACCCCTTCTGTGATGCAGAATGCTCTGACATGGGCCAGAGAGACCTAGGTCTAGTCCCAGCTCTACCTTTACTGGGCTGTGTGACCTTAGCAAGTTGCTTTCCCTCTCTGAGCCTTAGTTTTCTCCTCTGTAAATTGGGAGTAAGAAAAGGGGCTGGGAAACTTTTCTGCAAAGTGCCAAAATATTTTAGGTTTTGTGGGCCGCATACTATTTCTACTGCATAGTTTTTGTTCTTTTCTTTTTTCAAAAAGGTAAAAATTATTTTTAACTCCTCAGCCAGATTTGACACATGGAAAGACCGTAGTTTGCCAAATGCTGGCCGAGAACATGGCTATTGGGGAGTCAAGGGAAGCAGGCATCTGAAAGCTCTGGATAGCTTGGAGGAGTTCATAATTGGACTCTGGAATTTGGCCATGAGAATGAGGCTCCCATCCCATCCCCATATCCACCTGACAAGTTGCACCATAGCAAGGGAGGAAGGGGCTTCTGGATGACTGTAGATGCCTTGTTTTACCTGTTTTTATAACATGCTGAAAAGAAGACTGGATCTCCCATTCTTCCAGAAGCAAAACCCCCTTTTCCGTCTGGGATAGTCTCAGTAGGCCTAGCCCGGAAGTCTGGGAACTCAGCCAACAAAATGTGACTCTGACTTCTTGGTCCTGTGTTCTGAGCACAATTAGTCCCAACTGGCTAACATTCCACTTCTCAGGCAAGGTCACTGGGGAAATAATCTTAAGAGTGGAATAAGAAACATTACTCGTGGCCTCAGCTTGCTCATCTGAAAAATGTGTGCACTAGCAGTATCTACTTCCTAGGGTTACTGTGCAGGGATTAAAGAAGCTAAGCATCCAAAGTCCCTGGCTCATAGTATGTGCTCGATAAATGTTAGCTGATTTCATGACACTGTGTGTGCTGAGGGCACGCCACACCCGCCCTGTGCCCCACCTTCAGCGCACGGGTTGTGCAAGAGGTTCCTGCGGAGGCTACGTAAGAAGTAGAAGATCTTCCAGTCGGCCACGGGCTGGTCCCAGTCCTCAGTGATGAAGCCCTCTCGCAGGCACTTGCGCTTCCAGAGGGTCACAACGTCGATGAGGTCTCGCCAGAGGCTGCAGACCAGGCGGCAGCGCAGCAGGAGCTGGCGCGCCGGCACGTGCGTGAACAGCTCCAGCAGGATGTTCTCGGGCAGCTCGTTGATGTTCCCCACAGCCATGGCTTGTGGCTTCTGGACACCCTCCTGTGGTTATGGAAAAGCTATGCTACAGACCCGGCCCTCTCCCCGAACCACTTCATTTGCAGCAGCTGGTGGTGGTGGAGGTCCCATCCCAGCTCTAACATTTACTAGCTGGGAGAGTCACTATGCCTCTCCAAGCCTGTTTCCTCCTCTTACCTCCAGGGTCACTGGGGCTGTCCTGGGAGCTTCAGGCACAGCATTTGCTTAATAAAAGTTGAGCTCTGATTTTTCAATGGCACCTCACAACGCCCTCTAAGGAGGTTAAGGAGGCCCAGATTGGTAGAAGGAACCACCAAGGTCAAACGGACAGGGACAGTGGGAAGGGACTTGGGGTCTTCTCTGACTCTAGAACGAGCCTTTTTAAATAGGCCAGTCTTTAGAGAGGAAATAATGCGCAGCCCCGCAGAGCACTCCAGGCTGCTCTGTCTCCACCATCCTCCCTCCCGTCCTCAAACGTGATGTTGGGGGTTGGGGAATAATTATCACTGCCTCCCACGGAGGTCAAAGGGCTCGAGCAACTTTCTCAAGATCACAGAGGAAACGGTCTGCCCGGCTGGGACTGGCGAGAGGTGGGCGATGGGGAAGGGCCTTTCCTAGCTCCCCATCCCCATCCCCGCGGCTGGGCTCCAGCCCCAGGTCCGCCGACGCGCCTGCGCCTCCCCTTCCCACGGCAAACTTTCACGCTGTGGCCTTAAAATGTCTTCCAAAGTCGAGGCTCGGACCCCTGCGCAGCAAAGGCGACCCCAGCCCGGATTCCTGCCCCCGCCGCCGCTCGCGGCCGCGCAGCGCGTCCCGGGCAAGTTCGGCGGCCCGGGCCTCGGCGGCGGCGCCCGGCCTCCCTCGGCGCACTGCGGCGCGGCCAGGAGACGCCGAGCCCGCCCGCCAGGCCCCGGCCCGGCAGCGTCTCCTCCCCGGCGCTCCCGCGCCCTCCCGCCGGTCACCTGCGCTCGGCCGCCGCGGCGCGATCGGGCCCGGCCGCCCCGGCCAGCGGTCGCCGGTGGAAGCGGCCCCGCCCCTCGCCCCGCCCCGGCCCCGCCCCGCGCCCCGCCCCCGCGGCCCCGCGCCCCGCCCCGCGCCGGGCCAGGGACACGCCCCCACCGCAGCGTCGGAAAATTACCTGGGGGGAGGGGGCGGAACGGGCCTCCTACCCCCGACTGCGCCGGGGCCGAGCGCCCCGCACCCTCCGCCTGACCCAGACTCGCGCTGCCCCCTCGCCTCCTCCCACCACCCCCCAGGAGCGAGCTGAGGGACGCCGCAGTCGGACGCCCCCCGTTAAAAACACCCGACTCCTGACCTTTCCCGGCCTCCTGGGTCCGCCGAGGAAGCCGGAGCCTCAGGCCTCGGCCCCTGCTAGGACTGCAGGGCGGCCGGGCGCGGGGCCAAAGGCGGGGCGGGGGCGGGAGCGGGGGCCTTTAAGAGGCGCGGCCGCCGGGACCGAGCCAGACGCGGGCAGCGCCGGGACTCGCCGCCGCCACCGCCGCCGCGCACAGCCCGCAGCGCTCCGGCTCCTCCTCCTCTCGCGACCGCCCTCCGCAGCGATGGACGGAGACGGGGACCCAGGTAGCCGCCGCCGCCTGGCCTCGCTCGCTCCAGCTGGGAGGGGGACGGGGCCGGCGCGCGGGTACCACGAAGAGGGTCACCAGAGAGCCAGGGGCCCCGAGACCCCGCGCGGCAAACTTTCACTCAGGCAGAGTCCTTGAGACAATCTCAAAAGAGCACAGCCTTCTCCCCGGTGTCCTGGTCTGGCGGGAGGCCTTGAGAGGCGACAAGCAGGGAGGAAGGACTCCTGGGTCCCATTTACCCAGGAGGTAGCGTGGGAGGACAGCTTCTTGAGGGTATGTCGGGCGGGGGGCTGGGGCGGCCTGGATGGAGGCTGCAAGCCGCCTTCATCATCTTCCTCCCTTTGCCAGCTCTGGTCCTTCAGTGGCCTGAGTCCCGGTGGGTTTCTTGGGGTTACCTGCCTCTCCCCACCCATCCCAGCCTTCCTCCTGGGGTCCCTCATCTGGAGGGGCTGCCTTTCACCTGGGGTCAGGATGCTCAGTGGGCACCAGGCCAGCGGTGAGGGAGAGTTGGGGGCAGCTCTGGGCCGGCCCTCTGAGACTGCCCAGTCATCTTCTGTGGCGCCAGGGGCCCCCCCATCCCTCCAACTCCCTGCTGGACCTGTAGGGGTTGCCTGCTGAGTCAGGGTGGGAACAAGATCTCCCTGCAGACTGCCCTCCCCTTTCCTCTCGGGCCCAGCTGAGGGTGGGCATCGCCTGGGGAGGTCTCCAGCCCTGAAAACCCCAGTTCCTGCAGCTCCCTTGCCACACCCTCTGTAGGCCCCAGAATCGGCCCCTGCGTTTGCCCAGGGCCCAGCTATTCCCTGGACTCTGGGGCCCCATCCAGGTGACTGAATCAGCTTCAAGGTGGCTTCCAGGGGCCAGATAACTTTCCGACAGCAACAATGTGGGGAGTTGTGTGTGCGAGAGAGGGTGGGGGGGCTGTAATCGGATCTGGGGCCTCAAATGCCAGGCCTGGGGGCCAGAAGAGCAGACCTGGTGAGGTGCACCTTTCGGGGGAGCATCAGGTGTCCACTGGGGCCAGGGCAGGGCAGGGGGAGGGGTGGAGAGGTGAGGACACTGGGCCCAGCTCCCCAGAGAGCTGCGGGCATGTAGGTGGGCAGGTGATGTGGCTTCAGGGCCCGATATTTTCCTCTCTGCCATCCTGCTGTTCTGCTGTGTGATCTGGGAGAAGCCGCTAAGCCTCTCTGGGCTCCCGTTCCTCTTTGCCAAAAGGGAGGGTGTAAACCTCCATGTCATAAAGATGTGGCCAAAAAATGCTATTAATGGAGCGATAGTGCTGTGTTCAGTGAGATTCACTCAGTAAGGTGTACTAAGGACTCACTCTGTGCTCTGGGCTCTGAGAAACAGGTAAACCTGGTCATCACTTAAGGGCCTGACTGTGTGTGTGTGAGGGCTGGGCCCTGCCACCTGTCCCCTCCACCTGTTTCCACCAGCCTGTTTCCACCACTGCTGTGGCTTTCTGGGGCCCAGCCCTCAGGAATCTCCATCCTAGTCTGAGAGCGGTGGCCTCCCCCATGACCCAGAGTGGCCCTCTCCTCCTCACTGGTGCTCCCTCCTCCAGAGATACTGGGCACTCCGTATCTGCTTACTCAAGGCTCCCGTGGCCCAGCTGAAGGTGGCCTGGATCCAAGAGACAGTGCTGCTGACATCTACCCACCTCCTTACGATTCAGAATGCCCTTGCCCCCTCCCCAGGGGATTGGAACATCAGCACTGTGAATCTGGCATCTATAAAATGATTGCCCCATTTTATAGATGAGGAAACTGAGGGCCAGGGATGGGAGAAGAGGTGAAGAAACCGTCCTTTCCCAAGCCCCTGTTTGATATACAGGGTTTCTTATAACGAGCCCCTCCCCATCCCCAAGTCACACAACAGAGGCTGGCTTCTGACAGCTGGGTCTCCAGCCCCCCACTCTTTCCCCCCAACCCCAGGCCTCAGGTCCTGTTTCCCCTCCCCGAAATACTAGCAGTGTCTCCTTCGGGAAGTCACTTCATCTCTGAGCCTGAGCATTTTCATCTGCAAAATCAAAATCCTAACAGTGCCTACTTCCACGAGTTATTTTGTCCAGGCTGCGGTGGCTTAGGGTGGCTCCGGGGCCCAGCTGGGTTCAAAGCCAGGCTCCAACCACTTATTCGCAGTGTGATGCGGCTGTTTCCCCTCCATGTGCTTCAGCATGTTCCTCGATGAAACAGGGGCAGCAGTGGCTGAGGAAGGAAATGGGGTGCGGATTTAGCGTAAGGAAGTGGAAAGTGCCCAATAAGCCTGCGCTCCTGCGGCAGCGCCGGGCGCTGGGGGTGAAGCAGAGTTTGCCAGACTCCGTTCCCGCCCTGGCGAGGCTTGGTCTTGTCTGGAGAAAGGAGCTCATCAAACTACCACGCCTGGGGACAAGAGCTAGGAAGCTGGGGAGGATGGAATGGGGGGAAGTCCAGGGAGGAGGTTCTTGAGGAGGTGAGGGGAGCAGAGTTTCTGGGGGTGGCTGGGAGGATGGAAGAGTTCACAGGACAGTGGTCTAGACGGCTGTCGTTAATAACACTATCCTTGCTGTTATCTGCCCGGCGGTGGGGTTTACTGGCCCTTCGGGGAAACAGGCCTCTGAACAACTCTTAGGACTTAGGAGCTGCTCTGTGGCCCAAGGGGCAGGGCCTCCTGCCTAGGCGCCAGTCTCTGGAGTCACAGACTCTCTGGCCGGTGGGTGGGGGCAGGTGCGGGCGCACGGCGGTCCCGGGCTGTGGAGGGGACAGTCTGGGGGAGTCACCGCCTGCCCCGCCCGCAGAGAGCGTGGGCCAGCCGGAGGAGGCAAGCCCGGAGGAGCAGCCGGAGGAGGCGTGCGCGGAGGCGAGCGGCGAGGAGGAGCGGCCCGAGGACCAGGAGGAGGAGGACCAGGAGGCGGCGGCGCACCTGGCCGAGCTGCCCGAGCCGCTGCTGCTGCGCGTGCTGGCCGAGCTGCCGGCCGGCGAGCTGGTGCGGGCCTGCCGCCTGGTGTGCCTGCGCTGGAAGGAGCTGGTGGACGGCGCCCCGCTGTGGCTGCTCAAGTGCCAGCAGGAGGGGCTGGTGCCCGAGGGCGGCGCGGAGGACGAGCGCGACCACTGGCAGCAGTTCTACTTCCTGAGCAAGCGGCGGCGCAACCTGCTGCGCAACCCGTGCGGGGAAGGTGAGAGGCCCCGCGGGAGCCCGGCGTCCCCGCCTGTGAGCCGGGCCCGGGCGGCCCTTTCGGGGTTAGATGCGGCAAAGCGCTTGGCTCTGTGCCAGCACGGAGTGGCCCCAGTAATTCCCGCCCATTACTATAGTCGCCGGCCGCCTGCGCCCTGGTCTCTTTCCCGCGTCCTTCCACCCTCCGCGAGCTGGGGCAGGCCGGGCCCTGGCGACTGTCCTCCAGGAGGGGGAGTCGGGAAGTCCCGCCCCACCTCCCATCGTGTGCCCACCCCGACGCCGCTGAAGTGCCAGCCCCCCTCTGTCGTGCCAAGAGCCAGACAGCCTCAGCAGGGATGAAGTGACCAGGGTGGGCCTGTCGTGTCCCTACAGAGGACTTGGAGGGCTGGAGCGACGTGGAGCACGGCGGGGACGGCTGGAGGGTGGAGGAGCTGCCTGGAGACTGTGGGGTGGAATTCACCCACGATGACGGCGTCAAGAAGTTCTTCGCCTCCTCCTTCGAGTAAGGAGAAGGGGGGAGGCGGGGAGGGGGCGTCCATTCCGTCCTAACTCCCGTTCTCCCAGGTGGTGTCGCAAAGCGCAGGTCATTGATCTGCAGGCTGAGGGCTACTGGGAGGAGCTGCTGGACACGACTCAGCCGGCCATCGTGGTGAAGGACTGGTGAGGCCCCGGGCGGGGAGGGGGCTGTGGGGAGGGAGCTACAGCAGAGGGGGCAGGCGAGATGGGGGCCCCCTCCTGAGTTTTAAGTGTTGGCAAATATACACACACGTGTGTTTGTAATATATATATATATATATAAGTGTGTGTGTATATATATATTTTTTCCCACCCCTCCCATTGTGTGTGTATATATATATTTTTTGTTTGTTTGTTTGTTTTTTTGAGACAGGGTCTCACTCTGTTGCCCAGCTAGAGTGCCGTGGCGTCAGCCTAGCTCACAGCAACCTCAAACTCCTGGGCTCAAGAGATCCTCCTGCCTCAGCCTCCGGAGTAGCTGGGACTACAGGCATTCGCCACCATGCCCGGCTAATTTTTTCTCTATATTTTTTAGTTGGCCAATTGATTTCTTTCTATTTTTAGTAGAGACGGGGTCTCGCTCTTGCTTAGGCTGCTTTCGAACTTCTGACCTTGAGCGATCCTCCCGCCTTGGTCTCCCAGAGTGCTAGGATTATAGGCATGAGCCACCACACCCGGCAAAATATTATTTTTTAATTGTAAAGATTCATTGTAATGAAAGCAAATCTTTTTTTTTTTTTTTTTTTTTTTTTTGAGACAAAGTCTCACTGTGTTGCCCCAGGTAGAATGCAATGGTATGATTATAGCTCACTGCAACCTCAAACTCCTGGACTCAAAGCTATCCTTTCGCCTCATCCTCCGGAGGAGTTGGGACTGTGCACATGTGCCATGACACCTGGCTAATTTTTTCTATTTTTGGTAGAGATGGGGTCTCGCTGTTGTTCAGGCTGGTCTCGAACTCCTGAGCTCAAGCCATCCTCCCAGCTCAGCTTCCCAGAGTGCTAAGATTATAGGCATGAGCCACTGTGTCCAGCCAAGCAAGTCAGCTTAACCTAAATTTTTTTGTTTTTCATCTGGTTATTCTGGTACCATAGGCTTACATACTGCTGAACTTTTGACTTTTTATTCTGCTTGAGTATTCCATTGTGATGTATTCATTTTTCTGGCTACTTAGCATTAGTAAATAACACATGAGTCAACTTATGTTTGTATTTATTTACATTCAGCATGGCAGAAAAACCCAGCTTCTTCATGTTTTTCAAGAAGACTTCATTTTCAATAACTCTGAAAAGAAAAGTCTAGGAAAAGACAGCATTTTATCTAATGCAGGTAAAGAAGAATGTTTTAAGTAATGAGAAATACTATGTACAATATGTTAGGCAGTTAATAAAGATGAATTGATACAATGTTTCATGTTGTTTATTTGAAGTTAAAATTTTTCTTTGTAGGTTTGTTTATCAGTATTTATCAATAATACTGATATCTTTATTCTTAACCAGGAAATAAACATGAAAAATTAAAGGGGTTTATAGGTTATATATTTTATAAACTGCATAGTAGAAATGCTTTATCATTAATGTGTGAGTGCTCTTTTCATGGATGGGGTCCTATCAATTTGGATAATATTGACTCCTGGCCTTTTAGGAACTTAAAATTTAAAGATATACCTTAAAACTTTGAGTTATAAGGTCCTTAATTTAAAGACTAAGTTTCTTAAATAATACTTTTATAATAAAACAGTTTTAATAAAATTTTAATAAAAATTTTTATTAAACCTACCCTTAACTGTTACTTTCTGTGGAGGAAAATAGATATCAAATCTATTGGTCATCAATCTCAATTACAAAGGCAAACCAAACTAAAAAATGGCTTTCCTGAGGACCAAAATCTTGTGAATCAACTATACATTATATGCCTGTTGCATAAAGTCAGTTATCAAGCCTCAAATGATATTAACTGCATTCTCCATTTGTTCCAGATAATTTTTTCTTCCTTCCTTTCTCTCTCTTTCCTTCCTTCCTTCCATTTCTTCCATTTCTTTCTTTCCTTTCTTTCGAGTCTTGCTGTGTTGACCAGGCTGAAGTACAGTGGCATGATCATAGCCTCCCAAGTAGCTAGTAGCTGGTACCACAGGTGTGAACCACCACACTCAGCTAATTTTTAAATTTTTTGTGGAGATAGAGTCCCACTGTATTGCCCAGGCTGGAGCACAGTGCCACAATAATAGCTTACTACAACCCCGAACTCTTGGGCTCAAGCGATCCTCCCACCTCAGCCTCCTGAGGAGCTGGGATTATAGGCGTGCACCGTCACAACTGGCTAATTTTTTCTATTTTTAGTAGAGATGGGGTCTCACGCTTGCTCAGGCTGGTCTCAAACTCCTGTCCTCAAGCAGTCCTCCCGCCTTGGCCTCCCAGAGTGCTAGGATTACAGGCGTGAGCCACCATGCCCAGCCAACCCATATAATTTTGTACATAATGAAGAATAGCTTATAATGAAGAAAACCTGTTTTACGGAGTTTGAATTTCTTTTTAAAAAAAGAAAAAATGAAGAAAACTTGGATTAAAATCTATCTTAAAGAAAGGGTTTTTTTCAGGCAATAATAAACCACTGATTTTGTGATATACTTTAGAAAGATGCATTTATTTGTTTACTTTGGGCAATTTAGGCTGTTTAAACTGAAATTTGAGCTAAAGAGAAATTTCTTGAATTATATGTTATGTAATGAATACTTATATTTTGGTCATTAAATAAACATGCAGTAGTCATTCCATTATGGAGTTATAGAGCTTACTTATTTCAAAAAATATAACACCATTTTCATCGTATGTTGACCTAAAGTATACATTTTGTCTGTTTAGAAATTTCCGACTTCATATGGCCTAATCTATGTGAGCAATTTGATGGTGATGAGTGTAATATATGACTTTTTGAGCCTATCAGTTTAAAAATAAAATTTATGTACAGCATTCTTACTGTAAATATTTTAAGTTAATACAAATTCATATGGTAAAGAAGTTGAATATATTCTATAATGCCACTTTATATTTGGAAACTTAGGTAAAATTTCTTTTCTTTTTTTTTAAATCTTGTTACTTTAACTTGGTATCTATAGTAAGTTGTCTCCTTTTTCCATGTTAATAGTGAAAAATATTATTAATACCAACAGGTAGCTCACCTAATGGATTTTCTGAAAAGTTCTATCTAATTGTAATAGAGTGCACTCAAGACAACCGTTCACTGTTACACATGTGGAATTTACATTTAAAGTCAATTCCTGTCTCATTGGGTGAGTCTTTTTTCAAATTATACATGATTAAACAGTTCAGGGTATAATATTTCTAAAACCACTCTTATTTAGGGTTGATAATTATAGTTTAATTAATTAAAACAAAATGATTTTCTCATTTTCTTGTTGTAAAGAATCATATTAATATGTTTATTGTTTTATCTTTTATAAAGCAGTTGTAGATTGTAAATGTAGTAATTGTAATATTTATAGGGTTCACCTACCCCAGTTTTTGGTTCTTTTCTTATGTATTTTAGATGAAAAAGCAGATACAAAAATATCTGAAGCAGTTTGGCAGCCGGAAGAACATTCTTCTTCTCCAGAGAAGATCCTATCTCCTTTTTCACAGAAGTATCAGGCTTGCAAAGCAAATCTCCAGAGTACCAGCAAGTTGACTCTGTTTTCAGAAATGGTTTATAGCCAAGAGTTGCATTTGCCAGAAGGAGTTGAGATAATAAGTATTAAGCCATCAGCAGGTTCGTAAATTTTATCAAAAGAGACTTAACTGTATAACCTGTGAGTATTTACCAGGTATTTAAAAATAGGTGCTGCGACTACTTAAATCCATACAGAACCAGAAATGGAAATAATATATTCAAGTACCCTTAATTCAAGACTTAAATTTTTTCATTATGTTTTCATTATGTCAGATTACTCTGACATTTGTCAGCCAGTTCTAGTCTTAAATAGTAATTTCTAAAACAAATGTTCATTGTACTTTCAGAAAGAAAAAGTGAAAGCTTCTAGAGCAGAGATTGTAACTGATTTGTACCTTATTTGCAAACTTTGATAGTGTTGGTAGTGGCTGCCTGGAGTCATGCACTAAGAAAGATTCTGAGTGTGTAGTTCCTGCTGTATATTTAGCATCCTTATTTTAAAGCAACAGTTTTCAAAATGTCCCCAGGCCAACAGCATCAGCATCCTGAGGACTTGCTAGAAATGAAAATTCTTGGGCCACCCAGAGTTTTTGAATCATAAACTCTGGGATGGGGCCCAGTGCCTGGTCTAACAAGTCTTCCAGATGATTCCCGTGCACACAAAAAGTTATGAACCACTCTTCTAAGGTATCAAGAATACCACTACAAATCCATCTTTTTCATCATCAAATTATTTCTTTCTTTTTTGTTTTTTCTGGAGACAGAGTCTCACTCTGTTGCCCAGCTAGAGTGCTGTGGCGTCAGCCTCGCTCACAGCATCCTCAAACTCCTGGGCTCAAGCGATCCTTCTGCCTCAGCCTCCCAAGTAGCTAGGACTACAGGCACACGCCACCATGCCCGGCTAATTTTTTCTATTTTTGGTAGAGACAGTGTCTCGCTCTTGTTCAGGCTGGTCTCAAACTCCTGAGCTCAAACGATCCACCTGGCTTGGCCTCCCAGAGTGCTAGGATTACAGGCGTGAGCCACCGCACCCAGACTAATTCTTTAATTTTCATAAAGTGTGGGTCTTTGCTCTTTTCTACTTCTTTGTCATTTTTTTTTTGACTGATTATTTTGAATGCTTTTCAGTTTATCATGTTTTCAAGTACTCAATGTTTTCTGAATGGTGAAGTTTGCAGGAATTGGGGGTATTAACTTTTACATTCTGCTTTTTTGGGGGGGTATTTTAATTTTAAAAAATCAATGGAAGGAAAATTCAAGTTTGAAAAAAAGTGGCTTTTGTGTTGACAGAATTTGAAGAGCTGCTATCATTAGCCCTAATAGTATGCTCTTCATTACTGAACTGCAATTAAAATAATATGGCAAATACAGAGAAACTGAAGCTATTTATTAAGATAAATCTCCTATTAATCTTTGGCCAAAGTTATTGGATAGAAGAAAAGTTCTATGGAAAAGAAGAGATTTGTTTTGTTTGGCAAAAAGAGTTAGCATATGGTGAAAGCTTTTTTCCTAGTCTTACGAATTTTGTTTATCAATACTATTGGAAAGGATAAGATCTTTATTCTCTGTTCAACTCAGAGAAACTGATGGTTAATGTTAATTCTGTCCTTTTATAATATTTCTAGATTCCTGAGGCATTTTTAAAAAACCTTGCTACAATTATAGTAAAATATGATAAAATATGATAAATGTCTTATATAACATCTCTATATTATAATTAGCACTTTAATAGTTTAGGATATGGCTCCACAAACTCTGGTTCACCTATTTGTTTACTGGTATGTATATCTGTTTTTGCTCTGCAATGACAGAGTTTAATAGCTGCAACAGAGACTATGGCTAGCAAAGCCAAAAAGAGTCGTTACTATGTGGCTTTTTAACAAAAAGTTTGCCCACTTCTGTTTTAGGAAACTAATATGATTACTTTAAGCCTAAACAAATGTTAAGTTATACTTAGTAATCTTCTCAGCATCAGTTGTGTCAAATATACCTCAGTCATGATGGGCCCTGAAAAGTGACCATGTAGTATGTATGTAAGCAAAACCATTCATATTTATATTGAAAAATATGAAGAAGAAGAAGCCAGTGAAAATTGACAAATGTTTTAAAATATATTGATAATTTTATTTTATTTTATTTTTTTGAGACAAAGTCTCACTTTGTTGCCCAGACTAGAGTGAGTGCCGTGGCGTCAGCCTAGCTCACAGCAACCTCAATCTCCTGGGCTAAAGCAATCCTCCTGCCTCAGCCTCCCGAATAGCTGGGACTACAGGCATGCGCCACCATGCCTGGCTAATTTTTTTTTTCTATATTTTAGTTGGCCAATTAATTTCTTTCTATTTTTAGTAGAGACGGGGTCTCGCTCAGGCTGGTTTTGAACTCCTGACCTTGAGCGATCCTCCCGCCTCGGCCTCCCAGAGTGCTAGGATTGCAGGCGTGAGCCACCGCGCCCGGCCAAAATATATTGATAATTTTAAAATGAGATTTATAGTAATGTGTAAAACTAGCAGAGTTGTGAAACTAGGCCTGGTGACTCATGCCTATAATCCCAGCACTTTGGGAGGCTGAAGTGGGAGGAGTGCTTGACACCAGGAGTTCAAGGCCAGCCTGGGCAACATGGCAAGACCTCTTCTCTACAAAAAATTTTTTAAAAAAAGAATTGGCCAGGCATGGTGGTACATACCTGTAGTCCTAGCTACTCTGAGAGCTGAGGCAGTAGGATTGCTTGAGCCTAGGAGTCTGAAGTTGCAGTGAGCTGTACTACTACACTCCAGCCTAGGTGACAGAGGGAGACCCTGTCTCTAAAATAGAATGAAATAGTTGTGAATAGTTGTGAATGGAATGCCGGATTGAGAATTGGGACTAGAATTTAGGTTTTTAAATTTGGCCTTTGTCTGGTTGTTTGATTTAGACATAAGATACTTAACGTGTTTGGTCATAAGACTTTACCTGTAAGATATAGGAACTGAAGTGCATTATTTCAGAGTTCCCTTTCAACTGTAGGTTTTGGTGATATTTTCTTTTTGTATACCCTTTTGTTGTCATTAAAAAGCCTCTTACTATTCTTGTCAACACTTTAACTATAGACTGTCATATTCTTAACAGTAGTTCATGTAAAAGGACCAAAACCTTTAGTTCATAAAAAACAGAAAGTATTTAGCCAAATTTGACATTTTGTTAATGGATTACTTTCGTTTTAGGACATCTGAGTTCTTCTTCCATATATCCTGTGTGCAGTGCTCCTTATTTATTGGCAACTTCATGTTCAGATGAGAAAGTAAGATTCTGGAGATGCAGAGTCACAAATGGAGAATCTGCCACATCAAATAATGGAAAAATGGATCTTGCATACATTTGGGAAGAATGGCCACTACTTATTGAAGATGGACTTCAGAGCAATAGTAGTATAACTGTACCTGGTAGGCCTATAGAAGTTAGCTGTGCACATACAAATCGTTTAGCAATAGCTTACAAGCAGCCTGCATCTAATAGTAGATCTTCTCAGGACTTTGTGATGCATGTAAGTATTTTTGAATGTGAGTCTACAGGAGGCTCATATTGGGTCCTTGAACAGACAATTCATTTAGATGAGTTAAGCACAGTGTTGGATTCTGACATTAGTATTGATAGCAATTTAGTGGCCTATAATAAACAAGAGATGTATTTGTCCAGTAGAGAGAGTATCACATCAAACACAAAGCATTTAGTTCACTTAGATTGGATGTCTAGAGAAGATGGATCTCATATTCTTACTGTAGGAATTGGATCAAAGCTTTTTATGTATGGACCCCTGGCTGGCAAGGTACAAGAACAGACTGGTAAGGAAAGCCTGGCATTTCCTCTTTGGGAGAGTACTAAAGTTGTGCCCCTTTCTAAATTTGTACTGTTACGAAGTGTGGACTTGGTATCTTCTGTAGAAGGCTCCCCACCTTTTCCTGTTTCTTTATCATGGGTCCGGGATGGCATCCTTGTGGTAGGAATGGACTGTGAAATGCATGTATATTCCCAATGGCAGCCTTCTACTAAACAAGAACCTGTTATAACAGATTCATACAATGGGAGCACTCCATCCATAATAAGTTTAATAAAACAGAGTAACTCATCAAATGCTGGGTTACCTCCTCCAAAGAAAACCCTCACTCGGTCCATGACCAGTCTTGCACAGAAAATCTGTGGAAAGAAAACTGCATTCGATCCTTCAGTGGATATGGAAGATTCAGGTCTTTTTGAAGCAGCTCATGTACTTTCCCCAACTTTACCTCAGTACCATCCCTTGCAGCTTTTGGAACTTATGGATCTTGGCAAAGTTCGGAGAGCAAAGGCCATCTTGTCCCATCTTGTCAAGTGCATTGCTGGAGAAGTTGTGGCTCTGAATGATCCTGAATCTAATCATGAACGCCGTCTTAGGTCTCTCACCATCAGTGCTAGTGGAAGCACTACCAGAGACCCCCAGTCATTCAACAAGGCTGAAAATATAGATTACACAGAAATAGATTCTGTCCCTCCACTTCCTTTATATGCCTTACTTGCAGCAGATGATGATAGCTATTACTCATCTTTGGAGAAATCCAGTAATGAAAATACCTTAAATAAATCAAATCAATTATCAAAAGAAAGTTATGATGAGCTTTTTCAAGTCTCAGCTCTAATGACTGATGCTCATGTATTAGAGACAGATGAAGAAAATACAAAGCCCAGAGTTATTGACCTTTCACAATACAGTCCAACTTACTTTGGTCCTGAGCATGCTCAGGTTCTTTCTGGCCATTTACTTCATTCTAGTTTACCTGGACTCAGCCGGATGGAACAGATGTCTTTGATGGCCTTAGCAGATACAATTGCAACTACAAGCACTGACATTGGAGAAAGCAGAGACAGAAGCCAAGGTAAACTAAGTTCTGTGCTCATGATAACATTTTCCCTTACTTTCACAGAAAATAATCTTAAATAATTTTTTACAAAAATGATGCTAAGGTTTTTCTTTGAAACATCTTTGCTTGCCTTCACAACAGTTTTAATTTTAATATATGCTATTTATCCCATAAAGCATAATATTACGAGGAAGTTCACAAAGACCATCATGTCTGTCATTTTTACTAATTACTTAATGATATAAAAGATCCAACTGAATCTTTTTGAGTTTAGCCATAGTTAAACAATTATTTTAGGCCGGGTGTGATGGCTCACACTTATAATCCTAGCACTCTGGGAGGCTGAGCCAGGAGGATCGCTCAAGGTCAGAAGTTCGAAACCAGCCTGAGCAAGAGCGAGACCCTGTCTCTACTAAAAATAGAAAGAAATTAATTGGCCAACTAAAAATATATAGAAAAAATTAGCTCATAGTGGTGCATGCCTATAGTCCCAGCTACTTGGAAAGCTGAGGCAGAAGGATTGCTTGAGCCCAGGAGTTTGAGGTTGCTGTGAGCTAGGCTGATGCCACGGCATTCTAGCCTAGGCAACAGAGTGAGACTCTGCCTCAAAAAAAAAAACCAAAAAAACCCCAAATATTTTAGGCTGGATGCAGTTGCTCATGCCTGTAATCCTAGCACTCTGGGAGTCTGAGGCAGGAGGATCAGTTGAGCTCAGGAGTACGAGACCAGCCTGAGCAAAAGTGAAGCCCGTCTCTACAAAAAACAGAAAACTTAGCCCAGCATGGTGTCACACCCATGTGGGCCCAGCTATTCGGGAGGCTGAGGCAGGAAGATCGCTTGAGCCCAGGAGTTTGAGGTTGCTGTGAACTATGATCATGCCATTGCACTCTAGTCCGGGCCACAGAGTGAGACTCTGTCTCAAAAATACATAAATAAATAAATAAAATAAACAAACAATTATTTTAGTTACCCGAACCTGAAAGTTGGTTTCTGTTCTATTAGTGCCTATTCCTACCTAGAATAACAAATGTAAGTACAATATAATTACGTCTTTTCCTCATCCAGAGAACATTTTTTAAAAATAAATCTCCTGAATTTTTAACAAATTCCCATCAAACCTCAAATAAGGTCTAAAATTAACAAGTTCAGCCCTGTGGACCACATATAGGTTGGTATCTCTTTGAACTAAGCTTGAAAGGAAAATATAGGATAAATTTAAGATAATAATAAAGTAATTTTAAGTTTAAGAAAATTTATTTGGTTATGAATCTTGACACTTTTGCTTTAAGAGGTATTACTAGTCAATACTATTTTTTGATGTGAATATGTTATAGGTGTTTTATGTTTTTAATTTTTACTTCAAAGTAGAAATCAGGCCCTCTCACCATGTAACTATTTCTTCCAGTGTTAGCAGATTATCAGAACAGATATATGATTTGAATCAATGTGGAAAATATCACTGTAACATACGCCACAGAGAAGGTTAAACTATTTAAAATTCAGTCATGTCTTAATTTAAATAAGATTCAGATCAGAAAAGGTCAGATTATAAAGAATGCCCTAGACCCTGAGTCATTTCGTTCTCTTCTTTATCATTTTCCAGTTATTAAACTATACTGCTTTTTTCTGTAATGTAAAATTGTGTAGAAAAAAAGAAATGTTAGAAAATTTTTAGACTAACAACTTCTTTTGTCAATTTAAGAATATTTTGTGCCTATATTTGGTACTGTGACATATGCTGATTGTCAGAATTATTATTTGTGTTTCGTTTACAAAATTATTTTTTTTACAAATAAAAATATGTAAATACTTTTTTCCCCCTTGTTGTAGGTGGAGAAACTCTTGATGAATGTGGATTAAAATTTCTTTTGGCTGTTCGACTCCATACCTTTCTAACAACTTCCCTTCCAGCCTATCGAGCGCAACTTCTTCACCAAGGTGATTTTGATAGTAATGTATTAAGGAAAATAAGGCGAATAGAAAAAGAGAGGCTTGTGCCCTTTTAAACTTGTTTTGCCTAGATACAATAATGATGACAAATTTGACACATTCTGAGTTTCCTTTATTTGTTTAAAATGTTTATTTCATCTTAATATTCTTTGCTTAAAACGCTGGAATTTTTAACAGTAGATGGAAAGAGTTAATGAATAAATGGATATAGGGTAATTGGATATTCTGTGTTATGTTTTTAAATGCATGATGTATTAAAGGCAAATTAGTATTGTTTCATTCTCTTTAATTTCTTCTTTAGATTGTCTTTTTTCTCTGTTTTTGACACTTATCTATATTCAGCTTTCCCCCCAAAATTTGAGTAACATTTTTGATATAAAGATAATACATATTCAAATTTCAAATGTTTCATAAAGAGTACTACAGAACTGATAAAATTAATGTGTATTTCAGATACTAGTTTAAAAACATTAGTGTATTTCAGATATTCCTATCTACTGATAGGCACAACTCTCACAGTTAAAAGTGACAGAAATCTCACTTAAATTAACATCAACAAGACAGAATATTTATTGGCTCAGTTCCCAGGAAGTTCAAGAAATAGAGCTGGCTTCCAGCATTATTAGATCTATAGGATTAAACAGTGTTACTGGGACTATGCAAGTTAATCTCTGTTCATTGGTCTCTGTCTCTTGCTCTCTTTTCTTCTCTGTTTGCTTTCTTTCTCTTCTCATTTTTCATTTAGTTTTGAAAAAGTAAAGCTTACAATTGTAAATCAAATACTTTTTAAAAAAATGTTATTGTAATTGGACAACTTATAATTTTCTATATTTATGAGGTACAAAGTAATGTTATATGTATACAAAGTGGAATGGTTTAATCAAGTGAAATATTCATCACCTAAAATATGCATCCTTTTTTGTGGTGGGAACATTTGAAATTTATTCTTTTAGCAATTTGGAAATATACAATACACTGTTATTAAATGTCACCATGCTGTGCAATAGAGTACCCTTGACCAGCATCTTCCTCCTTCTCCTATCCCCTAGCCTCTGCTAACCACCATTCTACTTTCTGCTTCTGTGATTTTGATTGTTTTAGATTCCACATAGAAGTGAGATCTTGTAGTATTTGTCTTTCTGTGCCTGGCTTATTTCATTTAGCATAATGTCCTCCAGGTTCATCCATCTTGTTGCAAATGACAGGAATTTCTTCCTTTTTAAGGCTGAGTAGTATTAATACTGCAGTATATATTCAGGCACACCTTTTATTGTGCTTTGCTTTGTTGCATTTCACAGATAGTTGCATATTTTTATAAATTGGAGGTTTGTGGCAATGCTAGGTGGAGGAAGTCCTTTGGCACATTTGTCAGAAAGCACACGCTCACTTCATATCTGTATGTCACATTTTGGTAATTCTCTCAATATTTCAAACTTTTATTATTTCTGTTAAGGTGGTCTGTGATAAGTCATCTTTGATGTTATGATAATTGTTTTGGAGCACCACAAACTATGCCCATATAAGACAGTGAACTTAATAAATGTGAGTGTTCTGACTGCAGTACAGACTGGCCATTTTCCTTGTTTCTCTCCTTCTCCTCAGACCTTCCTGTTCACTGAGACATAACCATTAATAACCTTACAGGCTGGGCGTGGTGGCTCACACCTGTAATCCCTGGCCATCTAGGGATTTAAGCAGGCTAAATTTCCTACGTGTTTCTGAAAGTAACTAGCTCAGTTTTCAGGGTGGGCTGTGGTGCCATGGTGTTGGCTGATATCTCTAATTGGGTACTACCACTGGCAGGGAACACAGAGTTACCACTAGGATCTGAGTGCTAGTTGCTGTGAACTCCAACTCCTGTCTTTGTTTCTACCTGACCTCAAGCAGTTTAGCTGTGCTATTGTCCCCAGTGTTCCTCATGAGATGAGACCAGCATGGGCTTCCTAGGAAGTATCTGAGAATGTTAGAGAAGCTAGATATCTGCCCCCAGCTTTCTTTTCCCACTATAGAAACTCTGGATCCAGGGGAACCCATTCTGTGTTATACTGTGCTGACTTGGAGGAGGAGAGGTGATGCTCTCAAAGTGAGACTGCTACTTTTACCCTTCTGATACAGTTTTTATTCGGTTCTGTGGTCCATGGAAGTATCTCAGGCTCTTTCCCAGGTTTGAGGGTTATTATTATACAAAGGTGTTATTGTCTGTGGATAGTTGCTAGTTGAACTTATGGGGGTGGGGAGGAGGTATCTTAGTATTTTTGGGCTTATAACAAAATACCTTAGACTGAGTAATTTATAAATAATAGAAATTTATTTTTCACATTTTTGGAGGCTGGGAAGTCCAAGATCAAAGTGCCAGCAGAATTGGTGTTTAGTAAGGGCTTGATCTCTGCACCATAGATGGTGCCCTGTTGCTGCATCCTCACATGGTAGGAAGGGCAAAAAAGACCAGCTAGTTCTCTTGAGCTATTTTATGAGAGCATTAATCCCATTCATGAAGGCATGGTATAATTATCTCCTTAAGGCCCCACCTGTTAATACTATTACATTGGGGATTAAATTTCAATGTGAATTCTGGAGGGACACAAATATGCAAAGCATGGCATGGAGTGAAGCCTGGGACTTCCTGTTCTGCCTTCCTGGCTGATGTCTGAATCGAATTCTTTAATTATTTATGAAAATTTATTGAAGTTGCTAGAGAGATAATAGGGATCTAAAAATAATTTAGAATAATAGTCCATTCATAGCATAGTTTTTTTAAAAATTTCTATTTCTCTATTTCCAAACTCTTTGGTGTAGCAAGCATTTCAGATTACTTGACATAGGATATTATTCCTTGGCATAGGTTGTAAATTTGAGGTCATATATCTTAAAGCCACATCTTGTAATTATAATAATTATTTACTTCACCCAGTAATGCTGAACAAAATGTATTCTGAAGAGAGAAAATAGAAGCTGAGCAATAAATACCCCATGTGCTGGCCATTAGATTGAGAGAATTGCTGACATAAATGATGTGGTATAAGTATAAAAATATCTTACTACCAAAATGATGATATGAAAAATAATCATGTGCCAGATTCTATTCTAAATTTATAAACTAAATTATTTCATTGAATCCTCAAAACTGTGTAATAAGGTAGTTCCATGATTATTTACATTTTATATATGAAGAAACTGAGGCATTAAGAGACTTAGGAACTTGCCTATGGTTATTTAGGTAGCAGTAGTGCTGAAATTTAATGTATGCATTCTGATTATGGAGTCTTTCGCAGTGCTATTCTTAGTTCACCAACCTATTTTGTTTACTAGATTTTTTTAATTTCATAGAATTACATACACAAAACGTTGACCAAAGAAGGGTGAGAAACAGCTTTGAAGAAAGAAACATACCAATATAGAATAATGCTTTAAATTTTTATCATTTTTAAAAAAAGGATTATGGATAATAGCTAAAGAACAAAAATACTTCAGCACGGCAGTATTTACCATAAGCATTTTGTCATTTCTTTTTTAAAAAAATGTTAATTATATAAAATATATCTTCATTCAAATGATAGAGCTGTTTGGAGAAGCAAGAATAAAAAATATCTCGTACTTCCACCAATCTTAAATAAGTGTAACTGTGAATCCCGTAAAATTTTATACATTTATATTGCAAATGTGGGACACACATTTCTGATAATCCATTATATAATTATATGTATATTTCTTATAAACATTATTTTTTACATTTCTTTAGGCCTGTCTACTAGTCATTTTGCTTGGGCATTTCACTCAGTAGCAGAAGAAGAATTGCTGAACATGTTACCAGCAATGCAGAAAGATGATCCCGCCTGGTCTGAACTGAGAGCTATGGGTGTGGGATGGTGGGTCCGGAATACCCGCATCTTACGCAAATGCGTAGAAAAAGTAAGTGTTTTATTTTTGTGTAAAAATGAATTAATGTGTTTTGGATGTTGTTTTTTTGGGTTTTTTTTTTTTGAGACAGAGTCTCACTCTGTTGCCCGGGCTAGAGTGCCGTGGCCTCAGCCTAGCTCACAGCAACCTCAAACTCCTGAGCTCAAGCAATCCTTCTGCCTCAGCCTCCCGAGTAGCTGGGACTATAGGCATGCACCACCATACCTGGCTAATTTTTTCTATATATTTTTAGTTGGCCAATTAATTTCTTTCTATTTTTAGTAGAGACGGGTCTCGCTCTTGCTCAAGGTGGTTTCGAACTTCAGACCTTGAGCGACCCGCCTGCCTCAGCCTCCCAGAGTGCTAGGATTACAGGCGTGAGCCACCATGCCCAGCCATTGGATGTTTTTTTTAGGTTGCATTCCATATCTCCTCTGCTATTACTTTCTCTCTCTCTCTCTTTTTTTTTTTTTGAAAAGACAGGTTCTTGTTCTGTTGCCCAGGCTAGAGTACAGTGGCATAATCGTAGCTCACTGCAGCCTCCAACTCCTGGCCCCAAGCTATCCTCCTGTCTCAGCCTTCCAAAGTGCTGGAGTTATAGGCCTGAGCCACTGCACCCAGCCCATAAGTTACTTGTGTTATTATTTTATATATGCATACATGTATTCATATACATATTTTTAAATTTATTGAACTTTTAAATAGATAATTTGTGCTAGTCTTATATATGAGGGAAATTATTTGTTTACTTAAAAGCTGTTTCTGTACAATTTTGACCAGTATTTTCTGATTATAGGTAGCCAAAGCAGCCTTTTATAGAAAGAATGATCCTTTAGATGCTGCCATTTTTTACCTTGCAATGAAAAAGAAAGCTGTGATTTGGGGATTATATAGGTATGTAAGAAAACTGCATTTCAAAATTAAAACCTGTTCATAAGGAGTGAATGTACAAAGTAAAATTTGTTGTTCTTGTTGATGTCGATTCATGTAGATTCTTAGTTATGTTTGTATATATGTCATAGGGATGTCATAGGGAAAAGCCCAGTTTTCTAGAGTGGAAGAAACCTGATGAGGTCACTTCAGTTTGTTTTCAGAATTGTCAGTCCAGAAACACATTCTTTGTTTATTTTAAGAACTTCTCATGATGCTCTTGTGAAACAAAGGTCACTAAAGTAGAAACTTGCATATGGGGTTGAGAATAAGATGCATTGATAGAGTCTGAAACAGGCATCTACCCTCTGTCCTATTGAAAGCACATAGGCCAGGCTATCCCCCAAAACTACCTCCCTCCTGTGGGCCCTGACTTCATTCCTGAGCTGAATTCACTTAGAATTTCTTTTTTACTTCTCAGCAAGACTCATGAACATGATGACTATAAATAATTCATTATTTGATTTTGGTTTAGTTCCAGGTGATCCACATGAACAGCAAAATTTTAGTGCCAGATCAATTTTTTAAGATTCTGAATGTTTTAGGCTTGTTTTAAATCAGGGTGAATTTTTTGGATTTTTGATTGCTAAGGTCATTCTCATATAGGCAGCCAGAAAAGGTTACTTACTGATGAGTTTTAAATGGTGAAGTAGCAGAGAAGTTAATATAAGTTATATATTTTTCATGGATTTAAAAGTAATTTTTTACCTACTAATGTGATTTTCTTTGAAGTTTGAAAGAAAATTTTTCAATAATCTCTTAGATTTATATGAAAAAATAAATGTTTACCTAATATTCTTTTTTGCTAGGAAAAGAAGCAAACGTAGTAATTTATGAACTGTCAGATTTTTCTATTGAGCCTTAATTTTTAAGTCCTAACCTTAGGAGATTGATTCTGATATAGAAAATTGTATTCCAAAATTTTTGTACATTTTTTTTTCCTTTATAGATCTCAAAAAGACACCAGGATGACACAGTTTTTTGGACACAATTTTGAGGATGAACGGTGGCGTAAAGCAGCTTTAAAGAATGCTTTTTCTTTGCTAGGCAAACAAAGATTTGAACATTCTGCAGCATTTTTTCTTTTAGCTGGTTGCCTCAGAGATGCAATTGAGGTAATGAATGGAACTTTAAAAAGAAATAGCATTGTCATCCTTTTAAGCTCTTTAGGACATAAATTTTTATTTTTTTAATTTCAACTGTAGTGGATATAACACAAGGCTGAATACATACCGAAAGTAACTGTTGATATTTTAAAATTTTTTCCTTTAGCTTAAATGGTATTTATACAGAATTAAGATTAACTAGATTTTGTTGGTTGATACAGATGAGTAATTGATCTGGCTCTTAAGGATATTCATGAATAGGTTAAAAAAAATTAAAAGGTTTGTCCTATCAGTTTAAACATATTTGAACCCATATCTGGCTGTCTTATTTGATGAATCTTAGAAAATTCTTAACTGTTTATTTCCTAGTAAACCTTAAGAAAATTATGAACATTTAAGATATCTTAACATTTCTGTTATGTTGCCCTTTTGCTCAATTTCATACAAGTAATTCAAAATAGCCTTTTAATTTGGAAACACTATAGTCTACTGGGATGCATGGAGAAGAGTAGAATTTCAAAACTGAAATAAAATACATAGCTTGCATTGGTACTATTTAAAATTATCTAATAATTCCTTATTAGGCTAATTCTTTTTGCAAATAGTAAATATATATTTAATACTAACAGGTAGATTTACAAATATTAACATGAATGTTGTCAAGTAGATTTGCTAAAGCAAGCAGTATATGTTTCCTTTCTAATTGTTTGCTAATTTTGGATATTAATAAAGCCTTTTTTCTAGTTATTAGTTAGTTGAGTTTATATAAAAACGAAAGCTGCCCCTGCTTATTTATAAACAGTATTTCTCTTTTTATAAAGGTATGTCTGGAGAAACTGAATGACATTCAGTTGGCTCTCGTAATAGCAAGACTCTATGAGTCTGAATTTGATACATCTGCAACATATAAATCTATTTTACGTAAAAAAGTTTTGGGAATTGATTCTCCTGTCAAGGAACTCAGTTCATTGAACATAAATATACATTATGATCCTTTTCTTCGGAGTATGGCATATTGGATTTTGGAAGATTATAGTGGTGCTCTGGAAACATTAATAAAGCAACCTATCAGAGAGGATGATGGTAAGCTGCATTTATAAGATATCAGTGATTAAGTGTTATTGGTACTTGCTGGATGTACAGACCATTCTGTTAGATGCTAAGGGTAATGCAGACAAATTGAATTTATAGTCTTAGGACTTTATGGTTTGCTTGAGGACACAGGGTTATATATATACTGTTTCGTTTTTTGTTTTCAGAAAGATAAATCCTTTGAAAACCAAGAACTTTGAACTTTCTGTTTTTATGAAATAGATTTATTGAGCATAAATATTGTCAACACTTGAATATAAACATTTTGAAGAAATACTTATATAAAGCCAGTTTTTTTTATCTTAGGTTGAATTTAGCATGTTAATCAGCTTTATACTTCTTATAGTAAAAATGTATTTAGTATAAAGGAAGTTGACTTAAATGATATGATAGAAAATCTCAAGCTAAGTAAACTCTTAGCTGTTTTGTTCATGAGGTAAGTGAGGTAGAGTTTTTTTTGACATACCATTTTGGGCTCTACTTCTGCCTTTACTTTTAGAAATTCTCTCTGCTATAATTTCCCTAGAGGCTAGTGTAAAATGGAATTCTTTATATAAATTTATATAAATGTAATGAGATTTGCTTTTCACTTATTTTTCCATAGGTAGAATTGAATTGTGTCTGCTAACTGGCATATTGGTGTCATATCATTTGGAATACTAATTGGAAAATGTTCTAGTTCATAGTTTTTTGTGTGGCATCATTTAATCAGGAAGTATCATGTACCTTACCTTCTAACTTATGAGAAAGCCATGTAGCTCATTTGAGTCTCCCAGTTATCCAAGCTAAAGATTTTCAAACTGGCCTCTATGTAATAAAGGGAAAAACAAAACACCCCTTCAGCCACCTTCTTATACTTACACATATTCTTACAAAAAATGTGTTTTGATTTGGGATTAATACATGTTTACATACTTTTAGAGCCAATTAAACCTATATTCTTCTAGAAGAAAATTACAAAAGGTAATAGTGGCTTGGACCAGGATGATAGCAGTAGAGGCAGAGAAAAGTGTTTGGATTTGGGACATGATTTTAAGGTTGACTAGACAGGACTGGATTGGATATAGAGTATGAAGGAATCAGGAGTCATGGATAACTCCTGGGTTTTTAGCTTGAGCAATAGGTAAATTAAACGGGGAAGCGTAGTTTTATGTCAAGAAGGCTCCTCTGATAAGGTGAACTTTGACCAAAGAACTGGTTAAAATGAGTGAGTTAATCAAGTAGATATCTGGGTAAAGAGTGATTTGGATCAGTGGCACACTAAACAAAAATATCCCGAGGCAAAAGTGTCTACATGCAAGTGGAAATGAAATGTAAGTCTTAGCATATAGGAGTTAAGAGTTTTACTGAGAAAATGACTCATAAAATGAATTTGCTTTCAGATCAAGTCATGATGTCATCCTGTAATCCCACAGTTTTTAATTTCTACAATTACCTAAGAACACATCCTCTTTTGCTGAGACGTCATTTTGGATCAACTGATATGTTTTCCACACACATGGGTCTAGCAGGAAAAAGTGGACTGGCAGGAACAATTAATTTAAATGAAAGAAGATTATTTTTTACTACTGCCAGTGCTCATTTAAAAGCTGGTTGCCCCATGTTGGCTTTGGAAGTATTGTCAAAGATGCCCAAAGTCATCAAGAAAACAAAACCTTTTTGTAGAGCATCTAGTTTTCTGGATACTAGTAAAGACTGTTCTCCTTCTTCACCATTAAAGTTGGATACAGGGGAAGACAAGTCTTATGCTGTTGATTGGTCGCAGTCACTGATGAATGGTTTTGGATCTTCTTCAGAGGGTTCCTCAGAGAAGCAGTCAAACTCCACTCTTTCTTTTGACTGGAGCCAACCAAGTGTTGTATTTCAGGATGACTCTTTAGAATTAAAATGGGACAGTGATAATGATGAGGAAAATGAGGATCTTCCTATTGCAATGAAAGAACTGAAACCTTTACAGAAAAAAATAGATAAAAAAATAGAGGAAATGAGTTCTAATTACACAGACTCTTTCAGCACACTAGATGAAAATGACATCTTAAATCCATCAGAAGATATAATTGCAGTTCAGTTAAAATTTAGAGCATGTTTAAAGATTCTCACAGTCGAACTTCGTACTTTATCTACTGGTTATGAAATAGATGGTGGAAAATTGCGTTACCAACTATACCACTGGCTTGAAAAAGAGGTAATAGCTCTTCAGAGGACTTGTGACTTCTGCTCAGATGCTGAAGAACTACAGTCTGCAGTTGGCAAAAATGGAGATGGATTTGGATTAAATGAGGATGCTGAAGATTTGCTTCACCAAACAAAAGTGAAACAACTGAGAGAAAATTTTCAGGATAAAAGACGGTGGCTCTTGAAATATCAGTCACTCTTGAGGATGTTTCTTAGTTACTGCATACTTCATGGATCCCATGGTGGGGGTCTTGCATCTGTGAGAATGGAATTGATTTTGCTTTTACAAGAATCTCAGCAGGTATGTTACTTATAATAGCATATCTGAAATAGTTTTTGGTGTTTTCTTTTGGTTTTGAGTATTAAAACTTGATTTTCTTCATTACAGTTGCTTTAGGGAATGCTTCCTTTTGTGTGGGCCTTCATATTAAAAATTTGTAGAGATGAGTATATATTTCAGTTTGAAGGCAATTCAGTATCAGGTCTTATGGCCTGCTTAATTCATACTCCACAGTCTTATGTGAATGCTTTGTGAGGTGATGAGCTTCTCCTTACTAAAATAGGGTTTTCCATTATTTTTAAGTGTGATTTTTAGAATGTTGACTGCCTCAGATCCCTTCTAATTCTCAAAGTTTCTATTCTTTCAGTTTTTAAGTGTTTAGAAGTGTTTCAAAGAGCCCTCTGAATTACTTAGGTAATGGATTGTGACTATAAATATAGTTCATTAAATTTTTTTCCTCTCTTTCTAAGGAAACATCAGAACCACTATTTCCTAGCCCTCTGTCAGAGCAAACCTCAGTGCCTCTCCTCTTCGCTTGTACAGCCAGTGCCAAAACAGTAGTTGCCAACCCACTACTACACCTTAGTAATTTAACACATGATATTCTGCATGCCATCATAAACTTAGATTCACCACCCCATCCTGACATCCAAAGCAATAAAGTAAGTATACTTGGTTTCAAGCTTGTAATTCACCTGTATACAATGATAAACCTACAAGTTGAATGTTAAGGCTTTTCTTAAAAACAATTTTAAACATCAGACTAGACATAGCTAGTGTTGCAGTGCCAATTCTATATTGATTCTAATTAAAGACAACTTCTGTTGTAGACCAGGCCTCACTTACTTGTGCTACTTATACCCAATAAGGTACTTTAATTTTTTTTTATTGAAATGCTAGTTATTTAGTCTTAGATGCTTTATTAAAATAAGAGTAATTAGTAGTACATTTAGCCAAAAACTGATGGAACCTTATCTAATGCTTAACTAATCATACTGTTATAGTTAATCATCCTATGCATCATCACTCTACTATATCTGTTACTAATATCACATTTCATATTTTATCTTTACTCTCCAGACATATTGAAATCCTTTGAAATATGACCATGTTTGACTATTTTTTAACATCCCCTTAGATTTTTTCCCTCATCATCATTTGGTTTTTGCCCACCTTACAGGTTACAGTATCACACCAGTTTAATTTTCTGCTTGACTCCCCTTCCACAGTTTTACCCTTTTGGGCAACCTTAATCCTTGTAATTGAATTTCACTACTTTTCCTGTACTGCTTTGTAGTATAAATGCCCATAGAACTTATTATATAATTTGGAATTTAATTTACTTCAGATTCTGCTCATTTCAGCCAAACTATATTCCTTATTTAACTTTAATTATAGCATAACTGTCATGAATCAGTTAGCTTTTGCTGCTTAAGAACTGCCCTAAAATATTAGTGGCTTAAGAAAAGCCATCATTTATTTTGTTCATGATTCTGTGGGTCGCTTTGTCAGTTCTTCTGGTTTGGGCCAGCTGGACTGATGTCTGGACTCTCTCAATTGTGTTTGATCAGCTGGTAGGTTGACCGAATTCTTGATGATCTAGGATGGCATCATTTACATTTCTGGTGGTTGGCAAACTGTCGACAGGGCATACAGGAGAATCTGGGTAGTATGTGTCTTATCCTCCAGCAAGCAAGCCTAATATATTAGTGTGGGTTCTCTAGAGAAACAGACTCAATAGGATGTGTGTGTGTGTGGAGAGAGAAAGAGGGATTTATTATGAGGAATTGGCTCCTGTGACTGTGGAGACTGAAAAGTCCCAAGATCTGCAGTTGGCAAGCTGGAGACCCTGTAGTTCCAGTCTGAGTCTGAAGGCCTGATAACCAGGAAAGCCTAAGGTGTAAGTTCTGGTCTGAAAGTCAACAGCCTTGAGACCCAAGAAGAGCTGATGTTTCAGTTCAAGTCGGAAGACAGATCAATGCCCTAGCTTAATGCACTTGGTCAGAAGAAGTTCCCTCTTATTCTGCCTTCTTGTTCTGTGCAGATCTTCTAATTGATTGGATTATACCCACCCACATTACAGAGCACAATCTGCTTTAATTAGTTTACTGATTCAAATGATTATTTCATCTAGAAGCACCTCACAGACACACCCAAAATAAGGTTTGACCAAACATCTGTGCCCCATGGGCCAGTCACACCTACGTTTTCTTTCATATAGTGGTTTGCAGAGGTTTAAGAGCACAAAGAATAGAATTTACAAGGCTGTTTGAGGTGTAGGTTCAGAACTTGCACATCATTTCTGTTGTGTCCTCTTGATCAAAGCAAGTTACAAGGCCAGCTCAGATTCAGTAAGTGGACAAATATACTCCAACTCTGTATTGCACAACTTGCAAAATACTGTGATCGTTTTTGCAGTCTCCCATACGTGGCCTTTTCCATCTTCAATTATATGATATGTTTGATTTTAATTCATACCACATGTTTTATTGACAATTGAAGGAGAAATTAGCAATTAGATTGTGCTCTATCACTCCCCATTTTTATCTACATAAAAGACTTTATACTTCATAATCAGATCAAGAACCTGGTCTTTTAATATTCTAATCTGGTCTACTTTATTGCCTAGCTTAAGCTTCTCCTTCATCCTCTCAGTTCTGCTTCTGTTACAGCTCTTGCCATGCTATATTTAGAGTCTTCTCTTCCTCAGAATAAGTATTTGACTCTACTGCCTTTCAGTTGCAGTTTCTCGTACCTTATCCTTTCTCTTTTTTCTAAAGTATCACTCTCTTGGAATTGTTTTCTGTGGTAACTAGAATATGTGGTAGCATATTCTTCAATAACCTGTCAGGTGAACTGTCAGTTATCAGTCTGTTCTTCATGTTTTGGTTGAGGAAAAAGCAGGTTGAGCATTGGAGGGTTTGCTTTTAGTACATGGTTCATGATCTACTGGATAGTTGACGTCTGTTCCCTTTTACTCTAGAAATGAGGTATGCACAGTGACAACCATGTGAATTAAAAAAAAAAAAATCAGGTACTAGATATGTGTTTTATAATTTCTGCCAAAGACCTCAGTATTTTTTCTTTAAATTTTCTGTAGTGAGACTTCTCTAGGTAGAAATGAGTTTTATACAAAAAAGAAGGAAATAGTTTATAGAGTCAAAAGTTTTTTTAATCTTCTTTAAAATGCTAATTATATTAGGTTTTGAAAAAAGCTATACTTTAAAAAAAAAAAGTTATACTTAAAGTAATTTTGTTGTTGTTTTTTTCCAGGTATATGTAATGCATACTTTAGCAGCCTCACTTTCTGCTTGTATTTATCAGTGCCTTTGTGGTAGTCATAACTACAGGTAAATATCTTTTTATGAAATTTAAGAATATGTGCAGTAACCAGTGAGGTTTCCTATTTTATGTGTTATTGCTTTAGAACTATATATAGCAGTGTACTTTTAAATGATACAAAAAGCACATGGCTGAGGTGTTGAGTGCTTTTTTGTTCATCTTTGAAATTTTAGCTTATGCCTCTATGGCAAACAAATCTTAAGTAAACCTGTCAATATAACTTATTTAGCAGCCTATTGTTGATCATTGCCTTATGTCAGACGTTGTGACTAGCACTGAGAATTTTAACATGAATGAGACAAAGTCTCCTTCCTTAAGGTCAGTCTAGTTAAAGACAAAATATGTGAACTGATAAATACGTAAAATGGCATAGTACTTAAATGGTAAGTACCATAATATGGTAGATAGTAAAAGGCTCAGGGAGCACAGAAGAGAGAGTAACTGATTTGGAATTGAGAAAAATTTTACAGAAGAATTGACGTATAGGTTTTTTCTCTTTATGTGCTAAAGTTTCACCATAATTTATTTAGGCTTTAAAAAATATTATTTGCTATACTCTGGGATCTTTCTGTGTCTGTCTTTAGCTCTTTGAAATATTCTGACTTTATTATCACATCTGTCTTCTGTTTTCTTTCCAATTAGATATTGGAACTTGTGGGTCCATCTTATTTTTCTTTTAACTTTCATCTCCTATGTTCCTTTTCTTTATCTCTTTTTATTTCCTTTCAGGGAAAATCCTAGTCTCATTTTCCAAACACTGATTCATTCTTCAGTAATGATCTGTCTTTTATTTAGTCAGAGTTCGTATTTAGGAAATTCTGTTTTTCATTTCAAAGATCTCTTGTTGAGCCCATTAGCCCTCTCCCCCTCTGGCCTCTCCCCATTCAGCCCCTCCCTCTCAAAAATGTTTTTAAAAAATAAGATTTCTTGTTGAATGTAATGGCTGCTTCTATTTTGATAACATATATTTCTTGATTTTTTTTAAAGCTTGAGTATAAAGTACTTTCCTTAATGTTCTGATATGTCAGTCTCCTCAAGCGAAGATCTTTTAATGAGTTCGTTATATCTTACATGATATCAGCCTCCCTTAATGTTGGTTTTTGATTGTTTGTTCATCTTATGTATTTGGATTTTCTGTGAGTAGCCTCACTTACCACTCTGGTTGTATATTCTCAAGGTAGCTTCAACTTATTTCTTTGACCCTGGTCCTCCAAGAGTTCACTTTCTGATTATTGAGTGTGGTTTTATTTTCATCAACATATTTTTATCTTTCTTGTCGTTTCCACAGGCATGTACTATAGCATGCAGGAGATTTTTTTGTTGTTGTTACTCTGCCATATTGAAACTGCAAAGTAAAACAGGAGAAACTATTTACAAATGCATCAAAATGTTATGACCAGAAATTTGCCAATCAGAATAGATTTAAACCAATAAATGTGTAATGTTTAAATATTATATTAATTTACTTAACGTATGATATAGGAATTTCTGACGGATTTAACATAATTCTTTATACTGTTTTTTGTCAGAATTATTTTATAGTTTATGTCAAGCTGTAAGTTATTTTCTTCATCTGTGTATTAGTTCTGGCTTCAAGTGTCATTTACGTGGGGAAGCTCATCCGGAATTCCCAAGTTATGTGAAATAGTCTTCTCTTTTGCCTTCATAGCACCATATGAATAGGTTTCATCTTTAAGAACAATATGATAAAATTATTTGTGTTTTATCCTCCCACCAAAGTATAAATTTCATGGGGACAGAAATTATGTTTTTAATTATATGCCTAGTATCTAGTGTAGTGCCTGATGTGTAGGGCAGGTTAGTCACTAAATATAAAAGTGAACCTAAACTGACTTTATTTTCATCCAGATAACTTTGTTTTACTGTGGTCCATAATGACTTAGTGTTCTCATTTGTACTTACTCTATGTCTTTCGCTAAATAAACTTAATACCTGCCAAATGTATTTTAATTTAGAAAATGTGTATATTTACACTTAAAGGATACTTTGTTTTAATAGAGTACTAGATTATAGAGTACACTCCTGAGATGTAAAAGCAGTATAATTAATAAATATTCGTACCCTAGAAATTTAATCTAAAACATGGAAATATATATGAAATTCATCATAGATTTAAATATTGTTTTCTTCTCTTAGTTCGTTTCAAACAAATCAGTTTACTGGAATGGTATATCAAACAGTACTGCTTCCCCATCGACATTCTTTGAAAACAGGAAGCTTAGATGAAGCAATAACTCCCAATACATCACCAGCTCAATGGCCAGGTATAAATAATTTATATATATGAGTTTTTTCTTAGCCTTATTGAAAATCTTAAGTAAGTAAAAAGCAGATTTGGTTTGGTTTTGCCACATGATAATCATTGTTAAATATTGCTAAAATCGATACCAATTCAATATTCACCACTCATTACAAACCATGCACTTCCTTAACATTAGTATTTCCTTGATTGTTAGACTAAAATAACGGAAGTGTTTTGTAATATCATTTTTTAAAATAATTTTGCTTTTGTTATAATAGAAAAACATTTACACCAATAAAATTTTATCTATGAGATTTGAGTCAGATTGCAGATTTTTAGTGTTTTTTCTAAATTGAACAAATTGCTCAACATTTGTGCATTAACTATAATAGTCTCTACTAGTCTATGAATGTAGGGAAGAAAATACAGTATCTAATCCTGATGCAATGCATTCTTTTTTAAATTAGAAAAATTTCAAAAATTTGAAAAAATAGTAAATTTTTAATTTTTAAAGTTTATTTTAAGTGGCAGCTAAGTTTGTTGTTTCTTCTAGGAATAACTTATCTAATTCGACTTTTGAATTCTTCTGGCGAGGAAGCCCAGTCAGGGCTTACAGTCTTACTCTGTGAGATTCTCACAGCAGTGTATCTTAGTCTCTTCATCCATGGTCTTGCTACACATTCTAGTAATGAACTATTTCGGATTGTGGCCCATCCTCTAAATGAAAAAATGTGGTCTGCTGTATTTGGTGGAGGTGCACATGTTCCCAGCATAGAACAGACACATTCAAAAGCTTTACCTGGTGAGTTTTTAATGTTTATTGGTTTAAGACTGAAGCTTTGTTTATTCATTTAACTCATAACTTTCTCAAATATAGCTACATTTTAATCTAGTTTCAGAAAGTTCTTGTTACAAACCATTTTCTAAAAGCATGAACAAATAGTTTTATGGTGAAAATGTAGTAGTAAAGTTTCTGGTACTGTTTTCAATCTTCAAGATGCTCCTGCACCAGTGATTAGAATTATCTTATGTAATTTTATTAAATTGTTTGCTATTGAAATTTTCATTTGTTTTGAAATACACTGTAATACTGGTTTTTGTTCTATCCCAAATACAGATTCTTTCTTCTTTCTTTGGCAGGAAGGCACTTTGCTATGCCTAGCCCCCACCAGGTAGTGGTATTCTCCATGGAATGTGTGGGCTTTTCCAAAGCTCTGTCAGCCTTCAGTTCTCATAGCCCTCCCAGTCTTGCAGGCAAGATATTAGCTTTAGAAATAGGCTTTTACCATTCAGCTTGCTTTATGTTGTTTTGGAGGGGTTGGGGGAAAGTGGGCTAGTTTTATTTTGTTTTGGATTTATAGAAAATTGAGAAGTTTCCTTTAATCAAGCCATATTTTTGATTTAAAACAATGATTAGCATTTTAGACAACCATCTCTGCTATTTTATGCTACTTTTCAATTCTTTGTCTTTGATATTTTCTATCCCTTAGACTTAAACACTTTTAATTGTGTAAGAATAAAACAGTGTCAGTGCTAATCATAGGAAATCCGACTATGGCTTGAAATGACTGGAAAAACATTTCAAATGAGGCTGCTTTATGATTTGCATATTATGATTCTGGCCATTAGGATTTTTGGATTTCTAAGTGTTCATAATACCACAAAAAGTAAATATTTTAAACAATTGTATCTTCTTTTCAAAACTTTCTAATATTAAATATTAAAAAATTAAACTTAATATTAAGTTTCTAATATTAAAACTGTATATACTATATTTATATAAAGCAAACTTGACTTGAATCTTCATGATTTTTTTTCCCTTTCTGTTTTTGTGATTTATTAGCCCATGTGTAATAATCTTGGTTTTCTAGTTTGGAGGTTATGAGATGTAGATTTAATTATTAATATATAGGCTGGGTGTGGTGGCTCACACCTGTAATCCTAGCACTCTGGGTGGCTGGGGCGGGAGGATTGGCTAAGGTCAGGAGTTCAAGGCTAGCCTGAGCAAAAGTGAGACCTCGTCTCTACTAAAAATTGAAAAAATCAGCCAGGCGTGGTGGCAATCACCTGTATTCCCAGCTACTCGGGGAGGCTGAGGCAGGAGGATTGCTTGAGCCCAGGAGTTTGAGGTTGCTGTGAGCTAGGCTGACTCCACGGCACTCTAGCC